>OVBX01002027.1:0-22261 GCA_900406325.1 Erucastrum elatum | reverse complement strand
TAAATAATAAGTCACTTAAAAAACCATGTAAAAAACTGAATGTTTCTTGAAATTGTATGATCTATACTATTATTTGCGAAGTGAATTTTCGCAACGGAGCTCTCACGTTAAAAGTTAGAGCGGTTAAATACAATGTTACCCTTAATGAATAATTTCTTTTATATATATATATATATAGTTAACCATTAAACATGAATTAATTATTAATTATAACAAAAACATTAAAAAACGTTTTTGACAAAATAATGCATGTCTGTTGTATTATTATCCAAATAAATACTATTTTTCGGTAGATAAATTCTTGAACATGTATTTATCGAGTAAAAATATAACAATAACATATAAAAAGAAAAAAAACGTTTTTTTTGGCAAAACATATTCATGTCTATTGTACTATTATCCAAACTAATATTATTTTTTCAGTAGATGAATTTTTGAACATATATTTACAGAGTAAAAAAAATTGAACTATGTATTAAAAAATCATTTAATAGTCTTAGAAATTATAAGCTTATATAATGCTATGTTTTGGTATAAATATTGAACATCTTGATAATTAATGAAAAATAAATATATAAAAAGAAAAAACACAACCTTAATTGTATATGAAAAATTTTCTACAATATTAACATAACATGATTGTTTCTATTTTTATAAAATATATATATATATATAATATTTAGAATATAAATATATATTATTAATTTAGAATATGTAGTGTTTTAGTGAAAGACTTGATCATATATAAATATTTTTATGTTAAATTTGTTACTAATTTTATAAGCGTATGACAATAAATTATTTAGTTACTCTTTAAATTAATAATACATTTATTAATAAATATTAATAAGATAATTATGCCCGCATGTCGGGCCAAACACCTAGTTTAGAAATAAAAGTACTTGAAAAAAGGTAAGTTTAGAAATAATAAATATCAAATAGCAAATGATTTATCTAACATATTACTTTAGTTTTTGAATTATTAACGCATGTTGTCAATGAACATAATTTACCAAAAATAAACAAACCATAATTATCAAACATAAAAAGTTAAAATTAAAATGGCAGAGTATTTGGTAACTGGAGGGACAGGCTTTATAGCCTCTCATGTTGTAAAGGCACTTCTCGACATGGGCTATTTCGTAAGAACGACTGTTAGAGACTCCTCAGGTACTTTTAGATTCCTCATTTTTGTTTGGTAAATATCATTAAAATGAAATGTGAGAAAGATACAAAGGTGACGTCCTAAAGAAACGATGTGACGTCCTAAAGAAACGCTTTGACGTCCTAAAGAAAGGCTGTGACGGTTTTTGTTTCTAACTGTTTGTGAAGATGAAGAGAAGGTTAGGTTTTTGTGGGAATTGAAAGGAGCAAAAGAAAGGTTGAAGGTTTTCGAAGCCGATCTAACGGTGGATGGAAGCTTTGACGATGCAGTCAAAGGTGTTGCTGGAGTCTTTCACATCGCCTCTAGGATTTCTGTTTGTCTGGACGACAATGATCTGGTCAGACACATAAAAATATTCTCATTTTTACTTTCACACCAGTCAGAGACTCAGAGTAGTTGAAATATTACAAACAAGGAGTTGGCCTACTATCAAAAAGTCTCTACTAAATCACTTCACATCGGATTAGGGGTCGTGTGTTCGGTTCTCGTTGGAATGGGTCAACTATCCTAAAAGATACATGGCTTGGGCTTCGCCTACGGGTTTCCGTGTTCAGAATTTCCTAGTCATTCCAAAAGAAAATATTAAAGGGAACTGGGAGACATTGGTATTAGGGTTAGGTTTCACTGGTTCATATTCAGTCTATGTTCTTGTAGGTTCATTTGGTACCAATCTGGTTTCACTAGTTTATTTCTTTATTTCTTGTAGGTTCATTTGTAAATCTTCCTTTCTTTATATGATATTTACAGTTTAGCAAAAGAAAATATTCAGTCTATGCCAACCTACGTTACTTGGTCCGCAAGACATCATTTTGCTTCCTCTCTAAGTTATATATTCAACATGAAATGATGAAATCACTTATGTTCTTAATGTTTTTTTCCCTCAGGAAAAGTTGGCCGATCGTGATATATATGGAACGAGGAATTTGATGAACTCTTGTGAAAAATCAAGAAACACTGTGAAAAGGATTGTTCTCACTTCTTCTTCGACATCGGTTAGGTACAGTTATGATGCCACAAAAGCCTCTCCACTTAAAGAATCGCATTGGAGCGATCTTTACTACTGCAGAAGCTTCAAAGTAAGAAACTCTTTCTGATTCTTGTATCAACTTTAGCTAGACTCAAGTCCGTACTGTTTTGATTAATGAATGTTTGAAAATGTTATGTAGATCTGGTATGGTTATGCAAAGACTCTAGTGGAGAAAGAAGCTTGGTTGATCGCAGCCGAGAAGAATCTAAACCTAGTGGTTGTAATCCCTTCTTTTTGTATCGGTCCAATACTTACTCCAAAACCCACAAGCTCCCCTTCAATTTTTTACTCTATAATCAAAGGTTAGAGACAATCTTTTCACTTTGAGGATTCACATTTCAGTTTCAGAAATGCTGCTCAACTTCAGTTTCTTGTTTGAAAAGGTGTTCATGGAGAATACCCAAATTTCAGAGGAGGGTTTGTGCACATAGACGATGTAGCTGCTGCACAAATCTTAGCAATGGAAGAGCCTAAAGCATCAGGAAGAATCATATGTTCGAGTTCAGTGGCTCACTGGTCAGAGATCATTGAGATGCTGAAACCCAAATACCCATTATACCCATTTGAGACCAAGTACATGGATATATCATATACTTTACGCCCACTCTATATTTGACACCTGTATGACATGTTTTGATGTTTTGCACAAATAAAATGATTGTTTCAGGTGCGGTAGTGAAGAAGGGAGAGATATGCCTCATAGCTTGGACACAACAAAGATACGTGAACTTGGAATTGCTTCCTTCAAGTCGTTGTCTGAGATGTTCGATGACTGCATCAAGTGTTTCAAAGACAAGGGTGATCTATAGCTTATGTTGATCTTGTTTAAGTTTATTTCAAACACTAATAATCTACTACTTGTCTTATGATTCCGCATTCCATTCCCATTTTCTTGGAGTTTAAAATTCGTCACTAGGTCTTGTGGATATATCTTCGGACAGACTAGCTGATGAGAGTCAACCGGTTGATAACCAAAGTAAACCAATATTATGGTTTAGTGCATTAGGGTTGTTCTCCACTAGTAACGTGTGATAGTGGAGGAATGGGTAGTTATTTACGTTTTGCTATTATATGTTGATGTAGTTGTATTTTCAATAGAATATGAAGAGAAAATTGTTGTTTATTATATTATTGTTATTTGTTGTTTAAGTCTTTGAGATCCATCAGTAGCATAGATGATAGGTCGACTGATAGTGTCACATGTGATATGTGCCTTCAAAAGGATAAATGCATACGATCCAGCTGATTGTTGTATATATGTACCCAAGTATTGAAATATCAACCCTTGACCTGATTAGTTATTTTTTTCTACGTTGCATAATCTTGAGATCTTAATGGTTAGATTTTATTTTCTGATCAGAGTCAAGAGAAAGATAGGATCCTAAAAGACACAAGAGTAAGTTACATAATGGGCTACTTTTTATCTTTTTTTCACACTCAGAGTCACATTCTACTTGGAACATACTTTTACTTGGATAGAAAGTGTTTATTAGACAGAAATGCCTATATAGAGGAGATGGAAGGAGGAACCGTACCTTTCATGTTTTATTGGGATGATTTTCTCTCTTCAAAGAAGAATTGCAAGAAGGAGGACGAGGTACAACCTCTAGGTCTGTTCCGTCACCTAATCGAAGGTATATGTTCGGAGAAAAAGAGGAAAAGACATTTCTTAAAAAAGGTTCGGGGGTCTGAAAAAGAAAATGAGAAAATGAATTAGAGTATGAAAGTGATTTCAAAATGGTAAAGCGAATAGATCTAGAAAATGGATCCCATTGGATTTCGAAAAGTAAAAAATGAGGTGGATCCAGTTAGAGCTGGTTTGTCTAATTTGGGTTAGTAGAGAAATGAGAGAAACGCATTGTGGGTTAGTAGATAGAGAGTAGTGTAATCTTTCAATCAAGAAAAAATATGTCACCAGCTATAACTGACTTAAAATGAAAATAGAAAGTGAGAAAGTGGGCTAGAATATAAAAAAAATCAAGACACAAAAGGCCAGACCAACAAAGCACTGCATCAAGTGTATCAATGCAATAACCTTATATATTTTTTGACTCTTTTAATTCACTTGAGTTCTTGAATTTAACCCATCTACATTCAGATTCAAACCCTCTGAAATAGTTGGGCCAATTTGTACGTATTTATTAGATTACTCTATCCTAAATAAATTTATTTGGTTGGCTGAGAAAAGATATCTTATCTCCAAATTCAACTTAATACGTTTTAAAAAAAAAATGATGTAGGAGTAATTAAATATGGTTCTCGACTTCTTGTCGGAAATGTGGTCCAAAAAGAGTCCACTAGATTCAGAAATTGACTCTGAAAGTGAACGCCCTAATCAAAAGAACAGATCGTTGAATAAAGATTAAAAATGGCAGAGTACTTGGTAACTGGAGGGACAAGCTTTATAGGCTCTCACGTTGTCAAGGCACTTCTCGACTTGGGCCATTCCGTAAGAACTACCGCAAGAGACTCCTCAGGTACACTTTCAGATTCCTCTCATTTATGTTTTGCTTCGACGAGTTTTGTTTCTTAAACTATTTTGCAAAGATGAAGAGAAGGTTAGGTTTTTGTGGGAGTTGAAAGGAGCAAAAGAAAGGCTAAAGATCTTCGAAGCCGATCTAACAGTGGATGGAAGCTTTGACGAGGCAGTCAAAGGTGTTGACGGAGTCTTCCACATCGCTTCTCGTGTTTCCGTTTGTCTGGACAACAATGATCTGGTTCAGTCAGACACTGTTCACTTTTGTTATAGTAGTTGAAATATTGGTGATATAACTGATGTTTCTTTTTTAATTTCCTTCAGGAGAAGTTGGTTGATCGAGATATAAATGGAACAAGGAACTTGATGAACGCTTGTGAAAAATCAAGAAACACTGTAAAAAGGATTGTTCTCACATCTTCTTCGACCGCTGTCCGGTACCGTTATGATGCCACAGAAGCTTCTCCACTTAACGAATCGCATTACAGCGATCTTGACTACTGCAGAAACTTCAAAGTAAAGAAAACATACCTCACTCTTGTATCAAATTTTAACCATTGTTGTTTTAGTTGATGAGTTGTCTGAAAATGCATGTAGATATGGTATGGTTATACAAAGACTTTGGGAGAGAAAGAAGCTTGGAGTATCGCAGCCGAGAAGAATCTAGACCTAGTGGTTGTAATCCCTTCGCTTTGTATCGGTCCAATACTTAGTCCAAAACCCACAAGCACCCCTTCCATTCTTCTCTCCATAATCAAAGGTTTGAGAGGATCTTTCTGAGGAAGGAATACAGTTTCAGTTTCTAAAACTGCACCTCAGCATCATTTTTCTTAATTGTTGTATGATTAGGTGTTCGTGGAGATTACCTGAACGTCGCGGGAGGGTTTGTTCATATAGAAGATGTAGCTGCTGCACAAGTCTTAGCAATGAAAGAGCCTAAAGCATCAGGAAGATACATATGTTCGAGTTCAGTGGCTCATTGGTCAGAGATCATTGAGATGCTTAGACCCAAATACCCACAATACCCATTTGAGACCAAGTATTTTACTGTACTTCCACTCTACATTTGACACTTTTAAGACATGTTTTTTGATGTTTTGCACAAATAAAAACTGTCTCAGGTGCAGTAGTGAAGAAGGGAAGGATATGCCTCATAGCTTGGACACAACAAAGATACGTGAACTTGGCTTACCGCCCTTCAAGTCATTGTCTGAGATGTTTGATGACTGCATCAAGTGTTTCCAAGACAAGGGTCTACTCTGAAACTGGTATCGTTAAAAGAAAATCAAAGTGATCTAGCTTATGTTGACGTTTTTTAAGTTTATTCAGACACCAATAATCTACCTTCCTATCATTCCACACTAATGTCGTTCCCATCTTGTTGGAGTTCAAAACTCGTCACTGGGTCTTGTGGATTTTCTTTGGACAAGAGAGTAGCATAAATCTACTGATAGTGTCACACGTGCTTAGCACATGTGTCTGTCCGTACCAAACAGGGTACAAGAGCACGTGTCACTACTATTTACACAAAAGTAGTGGATAATGCCACTTTGGAGAGTCAGTCACCATTCACCATTAGCCGCCTTCAAAAGGATAAACGCATGCGATAATGTTTGTAGAATCTTACACAACGTTAGTGTCCTGTCGTTACAGTCTTGAAATCTAAGTGGTTCGATTTCATTTCCTGACAAAATGTTAATAGAAAGGACTACAGGTGATCCTAAGAGACGCAGAAGGTGAGACTAACAAAGAACAACACACATAATGAAACACGGATAAAACATATAGAGATTGAAGAAGGTGAAGCCAACATCCAAATCTTGTGCCAAAACCCTCTTTAGAAGGATCTAAAAGCACAAGGAGATTACACTTGCTACATTATTATTCATGTTCTTGTGAAATAGCAAACAAAACTTAAACAAGTTGTAAACGAAACCGAGCATGTCTTCATAGAAACTATTTATTACTGGAATACTTTGAATCAGATAAGCTGCAAAGCTTCAGGGGCAAGCGATGTTGAGAGGAGGTTGATCAGCAAAGGCAAACTTCATATCACCATGCTCAAGTTCCACATCTGTGAAGTCACAATCAGGTAGCTCACTTGCTAAGCTGATGTTATTAACATTATCAAGCACAGAGAAACTATCAAACAGATGGCCATAGTCTTCCTCCTTGAAAAACCAATCAAAGTCTATATCCCCAGCTGCATTTGCGCCAGAACAACCCCTAGACTTCTCTTCTGCTCCTAAGAAGCTCATATCAGGGATCTCCAATTGAGAAAGATCAAAACCTTCCTTGGTCAAATCACCAGAACCAGCAACATCTTTGCTCAGAGACACCTTTTCTCTAAACAAACCATTGACACAAGGACCAGAAGAAGACAATGCATCAAACTCAACCTTCTTGTCAGCATAAGCCTTCCTAGCTTCTTCAAGAGTCTCATAAGTACCCAACCACACCTTAGTCTTAGTGATTGGGTTCCTAATCTCAGCAGCCCATTTGCCTGATTGCCTCAGCCTAACTCCCTTTGGCTTGTTAAGCTGCAAACAAGCTTCACGTCTAGAGTTTTTGACACCATCAGAGAGCTGAAAGGGGAGGTTGATCTCATGGACAATACGCTTCACCTTACGAGGCTTACACTCAAACCACTCGTCGCTAGAGGAATCATCAGTAGCATAAGGGTCACTCACAACAATACGAACTTTCCTTCCTCTCACAGACTTCTTCATATCTGATTCAACACCTTCAAAAATCTCTTACCAAAACTTGTTGAATCAGACAAAAGAACTTTTGTTTCAACGAACTATGAAAAAGGGTAACTTTTGCCTCTTGTGAGTTCTGTTACAAATAAAAAAAAGAAACCCATTAACCAGTTAGGTTCTTGTAGTAGAAGACACACACAAACACACACAGAAGATGGAGAGGAGACAATAAAGGTCAAACCTTTTAGGTCTTACGCCCATGGAAAGGGATGGAACCTCGAGAACAAGCCTCTGCTTGGAGCAGCAGAAGTAAAGAGCGGTAACGACAGTGGTCAGACCAAAGAACAGAGCAGACGAGGTAGAAGACGACGATCGAGTTGGAGATGAAACGCGAAACAGAGACGAAATCAAAGCCGATTCAGACACAGCCGACATAAATCTCCGACCTTTACTGCTGTTCCTGTTCTTTCGATTAGACAAACAGAACCCAGAAAAGATTAGTGAACAAAGTATAAACCCTAAAACCCTATTTAAAACAAGGTTCTTGATTTTCACTCTGTTTTGCAGAAAAATCAGATCTTTGCAGAGAGAGAAACGTAAACAACAGTGACAGTAAGCGAATCTAAGAGAAGACTCTGGTTTTAATTTATTAAATTAATGAGTTCGTGGAGGAAAAATTAAAGCTTTTTCACCTACCTTTGTGTGAGCGTTACTCTGAGTTTTCTCTCAGAAGGATAAAGCTTTCGACCTCTGTTTATATTCTGTTATTATTTTTGTGATTCAACTCTCCGATTTTCTCTCAATGTAATATTTATCTTCTGGTCAAAAGGAGAAATTATCTTTCTTTTTTTATTACTAGACCCATTCAAACAAAAAGTAACAATTTTGGAAGTAAATATATGCTTTCTGTATTAAAAAATATATGCTTTCTATATAATTTCACATTGTCTAAAATATATGATCTTCTATGTGAGATTATATTTTCTTTTTAATTTCATTCAGATTGTGAAATTTATTTCAAAAGAGTACATCCATTTTTTTAAGAAAGAAATAAGAAATCATTTTTATTGATTGAAAGTTAGAGGTTGGAAATGAAAACAACCCCCTCCAGTCCATATGGATACTTTAACTATGCTAAAATGGTATTAAATCTACAGTAATTTTAAGGTTGACCCAATAATAATTTTACATTTGTTTAGATTTTAATATAAGGCTTTCTGTTGGAGGATTTTTATTCTTAAAAATAGTTGTCACTTGTAAAAGATCTACAACCAAGTAAGCCACATATGTTTGATTACATAAATTAGTTCCTCAGACCGAAATAAATATATGATTCTCCAGTAGAATAAATACTGAGATTTGATGCAGAAATATACAGAATGAGAAGAAATTATAATCATATTTGTAAGTTCTCTTGAATTAGTAAAATCTGATAACAGTCAGTTACAGTACCATGAATGTATAAGAAGGGATGTGCAAATCGATGGCCCATGACCAACCATGCTTTTTAACATCTCATGCATCTATCGTGGCCCACCTAGAATCCTAACCGTGTGAATGTGATACTTACATTTTATCTTCTTTCTTCTAAACCTCGTTTACCAATGAATTCAGGTGGAGGAAAATAGTAAAGTGTCAAACTGGGCCGGCCTGTCCCAAAATAAAAGTCATCTGTTGTTGATTGGCCCGCAAATTTCACGGGTTAACTTATACAAAAGTATAATCCCTTGCATAAATTTGTACGGTTAGCTTAATGACAACGAAACATACATTGATTTTTCTTCTACGACTTCTAAAGTTTTGCAGTTTTGCTTGACGTCTTAAATAAAACCAAAGTATTGATAGATATGCAACTAACTCACAACTTCTATTATTGCGTAGCATCGAACTTGGTGTTCATAAGCATTTTAGCATATTACTACTAGCACGTTCTGTATAAAAAACATCCAATGACACTCATGAGGGAATATACTACTGTACATAGAATAAGAACTCCAAATGTGATAAAAAAACGAAACAGTGTAATTAATATTTTCATTTGCCGTTTTTATTTTGATCAAATTTTCATTTGCCGTTTATTCATTTTTTTCACTTCGGTGAAATTAAAATACGAGTCATGTAACTGTGTTTTATTCTTACAAAAACCAAACTGTGTTTTCTTTAAAAAAAAAACAAAACAAAACTGTGTGTTTCTACATGATTGGATGATGAAAAACATGATGCATGAAAATGCAATTTAAAATAAAAAACCACAGATCCATCTAATTGTTTATATCTTAAAATAGTATAAAAATGAAAGTCTGCAGGGGAGCCATGATACTTCACCAGTCACATTCACATATCTTTAATAGGAAGGTGGTATCAGATCAAAATCAACGGGACGATTCAATTATTATTTGAATTTTCCTTATATAAAAACAACTTTTTAAAATTAATTTTATAAGGCCAATAATCACTCTCCTCAGTTTAAATGAATCTGTGTGTTTACTTGTGATCTTGTAAGAGAGAAAAACAATGGCTGCAAAATCAGACATGTTGTTCGGAGACCAAACCACAAGAGCAAGTCTCCTGTCTCAGAAAAGCCGCTCAGACTTCGGCTTCAATGACTCCGGCATCATCTCCGACGACCGCCGTTCGAAATTCCGGTGCTTCCGGTTCTTCTCCGACGGGATCGTCTCCACCTGGAAAGCTCTCTACGACGTGGCGGCAAGTTTGTACGAGATGGGCCGCTCCGATCGCCGGAAAGTTTACTTCGCCGTGAAGATGGGAGTGGCTCTCGCCCTCTGCTCTTTCGTCATCTACCTCAAGGAGCCGCTCCGTGACGCCAGCAAGTACGCCGTGTGGGCGATCCTCACCGTCGTCGTCGTCTTTGAGTATAGCATAGGTACTTGGAACTGACTTTAGTCCTTTAGATTCGATTAGATTAGCTTGTGGGTTTGTTGTTGTTGCTCGATTGAATCTGAAAGTTTGTTCCTTTATCAACTAATCAGCACCTGAGATTGTTGTCTGAAGCAATTCTAAATCTCATATGTTCTGTCCTAATTTCGAATTATTACAGTTCTGTCCACATCTGTTACTTGTTTGATCTCTCTCTCTCTCTCAGAGATCTCTGATCTGATGATGTGTAATTCTGTTTTTTTTGTAGGAGCAACGTTGGTGAAAGGATTCAATAGAGCAATAGGCACACTCTCTGCTGGTGGGCTTGCTCTCGGCATAGCTAGACTCTCTGTCTTAGCTGGACGCTTCGAGGAAGAGATCATTATCGTCAGCATCTTCCTTGCAGGTTTGTTTGCTCCAATTCTCTAAATCCATATTAAGTTAATTATGAATTACTCTGTTTTGATTTGATCCCATTTGGTTTTGTGTCTATCAAGGTCTCTGTGCAAGTTATCTGAAACTCTACCCGGCGATGAAGTCGTATGAATATGCATTCAGGGTGTTTCTGCTGACGTTCTGCATTGTTCTGGTCTCGGGGAACAACTCTAGAGACTTTTTCAGCACTGCGTACTACAGGTTTTTGCTGATCTGTATTGGTGCGTGCATCTGTCTCGGTGTCAACATATTTATACTTCCGATTTGGTCTGGAGAAGACTTGCATAAACTAGTGGTTAAGAATTTCAAGAGTGTGGCCAATTCTCTCGAAGGTATGTAGATTACATTACATTTAGTGGCTCTGTCTCTCTTGTTTTGTTTTGGTTTTTGGACTAATTTTTTTTTTTTGTGTAATTTCAGGATGTGTTAATGGGTACTTGCAATGTGTTGAGTACGAGAGGATTCCTTCAAAGATTCTAACCTACCAAGCTTCTGATGACCCATTATACAGTGGATACAGGTCCGTAGTCCAGTCTACGAGCCAAGAAGATTCTCTGGTGTGTGTTTTCAGTAGAAGTCATTTTTTTGTTGAGTTAAATAACTTAAAAACGAACTTAGATGATTAAAAAGTGCCTCCGGTTTTTTTTGTGCAGCTTGATTTTGCAGTATGGGAGCCTCCACATGGACCTTACAGGACTTTCCATCATCCGTGGGCTAACTATGTCAAACTTAGTGGTGCGGTTAGGCATTGCGCTTTCATGGTCATGGCTATGCATGGCTGCATTCTTTCTGAAATTCAGGTTAACTTTTATTTCAGTTCTCCAAGTCTATCTATAGCGTGACATTAGAGATTATGCCCACCTTCTTCAAATGTTACTAGGTTACTCTTTCTTCTGATGAACTAGACTTTGTTACTATTTGGCTGCAGACTATGATCTAGTTAATGTTCAAAAATTCCGTTAGGCGGTAATTAGCCGCTTTATAAGAAATTATTGATTAGGTGGGCTTTTAGACCGATTTTTGAACTGACATTCTAGAAAAATCATTTCATTTAGGTTCGATTTGCCACCTAGACACACTGATTAGACCGATTTTTAGAACACTGGATTTACTAATTTAGGATCTGTTGTTACTAGATAACGCCTGTGGTAGACTCTGTGTTGACTTCTTACTGTTTGGCTATGACTATATGACTAAGGATGACTTGCATTTGGTATGACTATGAACTGTCCCCTCTCCATTTGATATTGAATGGGTGTGTGATATGCAGGCAGCTCCAGAGAAAAGACAAGCTTTCCGACACGAACTTCAGAGAGTTGGAAACGAAGGAGCCAAAGTCTTGAGGCTATTCGCAGAAAAGGTGGAGAAAATGGAGAAACTAAGCCTAGGAAACATTCTCAAGGATGTCCAGCGTGCAGCAGAGGAGCTGCAGATGAAAATAGACAAGAACTCATTCCTTCTCGTCAACTCAGAGAGCTGGGCTGCTATGAAAGAGAAAGCAGATGCAGAAGAAGCACAAGAACACTATCACGAATCCAAAGACGACGAGACCAAAGTGTTCCAAACCCTCAGCCAGATATGGGACCACAACAACAACAACAACAACCATCACCATAATCCACACAACGGTAATGATTCTCATCTGTGGATTTCAACAGAGAGTAATCTGCTTAGGAACCGAGAACAGTGGCCTAGCGTCTCGTTCATAGGCGGTAATATGATCAATGAGATAGAATCAAAAGTGTATGAGAGCGCGAGTTCTTTGTCCCTGGCCACATTTGCGTCTCTTCTGATCGAGTTTGTTGCTAGGCTCCAGAATGTTGTTAACGCATTTGAGGAGCTTAGCACCAAAGCCGGTTTCAAAGAGCCAGTTACTGAGACACAGAAGAAGAAGATGGACAGAGCTGGGTGTTGGACAAGACTTAGCAGTTGCTTCAGCTCCAGGGCTTAAGCAGAAGCACCTGCAGTTTTGATTATGGTGGTGAATAGTTTGATTTGTATACATAATTAATGTATTTTTTCCTTTCATTTTGAAATAATTCCTAATTCCTTGTTTTGGGAAATTATATTTTGTACAACTCAGTTTGAAGTCTTGATTTTTGTTTGTTGAAAACTTGAAATACAATTTTCATTATTAATTGGATCATTTAGTGGGATTCTGGTGAAACCTTACCAAATTAATCGATTTTAAAGTCAAACAAATTCTTAAAAGATGGATTATTTTTTCTTCATATTTATTCCAACTAAATTTGAAATCGAACAAATGATTATCAGCTTTATCAACTATGTCATCTCATGATCTCATGTTTACATAATACGAATATACTATATTGTAACTAGATGAATCATAGTATATATGACGATGTGTATCAACTAACATAAGTTATATAAGTTGACATTGTGGTTATAATTCTTTTTGTCGTAATAGTGGATTGCATATCAGAATGACCACTCATTTATTAAAAAAAAAAAAACTGATATGCCCCAAATATCATAAAAGAATGATTTGATTCAACCGATTTGACAAAGTTATGGTTACCGTGTCAAGTGTCAACTACAAGATTGTTGTTTCCTTAACAAAGTTATGGTTATGGTGTCAACTACATAACACATGTTACTTAATATTATATCATCACAGTAATCATATATAATTTATGTAGCTACTGATACTTTATTATATGTAGGTAGTGATGTCATGTAATAATATGTAGTTGACAATCACTGTCTCCCAATTTAAAACCCAAACTTAACTTTCATCATCACATGTAAAATCTAAGACTCAAGAGGCAAACTGAAACCACACAAATCGATTTATATCACATTTGGTTTACTCTGGTTGATGAATGAACTATTGATACTCGACACTTACTTCTTTAGCATGTTAAAATTGTATTTTCGGACCAAGATTCTGTCAGACTGTTGGCTGCTGAAGGCTGTGCAGCTCTTGGAAAGTTGTTGGAACCACAGGAGTGTGTTGCACGCATTTTACCTGTTATTGTTAACTACTACTACTAACCACAATCTAAGCTCACCAGAAGGAGTATAATCTTCCACAGGGCACACAATCTTTATCAGTGATGCGACAATACATATTTAGCATCGTTTGGGGATTCCCCGGTCCCACACAAACATAAATCGTTTGGATGTCATCGTTCCACGTGGCAAGATCTCAAAGGCTAGAAGAAGAATCCGAAT
Organism: Erucastrum elatum; assembly: GCA_900406325.1. Taxonomy (NCBI): domain Eukaryota; kingdom Viridiplantae; phylum Streptophyta; class Magnoliopsida; order Brassicales; family Brassicaceae; genus Erucastrum; species Erucastrum elatum. Next base: position 8,384 of record OVBX01002027.1, on the reverse strand, counting down.
CAAATTCACCCAAAAAAAGCCCCTAAAAAAGAAGGAAAAATAAAAAAATCATCTCTATTTGCTTCTTCCGGCAGTCGATCACTCCGCTAAACTCTGGTTAAGCTCGGAAGTTTGAAGAAGCTGATTGATTCTCCCTATTATAACTCGGCAGCCATGAGCTCGGTGTTGCAGGTACTGTAAAAGGGATATCCTGTCGATTTTAGTTATCTGTGGGATATGGGTTTAAGATTTGATAGGGTTTTATTCTATTTTATTTTCTGTAGGGTTTTACCAAGTCACTTGCCATGACTTTTGTGTCGGAGATTGGCGACAAGACATTCTTCGCCGCAGCTGTAAGTGTTTGTTTGTTTGTTCAATCTTTTGCTTTCTCTAGTTTTCAAGTGTTAAAATGTCGTTTAAAGTCAATGCCTTTGTAGTTCAAACAAAAAAAAAGTCAATGCCTTTTTCTCACCAAAAGCACAATATTCCTGTTGAATTNTTTTTTTTTTTTTTTTTTTTGCTTAACCTGGGGTATCCCGGGCTTCGTCCGGACTAATTCCCAAGGGGTGGTGCGGCCCGCAGATGGACTCTCACTCCGGGTATTCAAATGGGTCGAAAGCATAGCCCATATCCGCGTTTGGTAACATGGAAGAGCAGTTCGCCTCAGCCGAGTTTCGAACTCGCGAGCATGACAATTGGCCCACAGAGTCGAAACCGGTTGAGCTGACTCATCCCGTCCCTCTTCGTCATTCTTTAGAGGAGCTTCGTGTAGTTATCCTGATGTGCGAGCTTAATATCTCTTTATTTTTTTTCTCTCCTTAAAAAAAATCAGATACTGGCGATGCGATATCCAAGGAGACTTGTGTTGGCTGGTTGTGTATCTGCTCTTATTGTAAGCAGCTTTCTTGACAAAGTCATTTCATTTTGGCTAATTTTCTTTCAGTGAGATTGTAGGAAGCTCATGATTGTCTTTTACAAAATTGTTAGGTCATGACTATTCTCTCTGTTACTCTTGGCTGGGCTGCTCCTAATCTGGTTTGTTTTTGGCTTCTGTACTACATTTTTTTTTTTGCTTCTCAGATTGTAGTTTAGTTTAGGTCTTATTTTCTTACTCTGTGATGGACATTTTCAATCTTTCTTACTAAATGCTGATTTGAAGGCTCTCTCTTTTGCAGATCTCTCGCAAGTGGACTCATCACATTACTGTTCTTTGGTTTCGGGCTTTGGTCTTTGTTGGACGGTTTTAAACAAGGAGGAGGGTGAATTATTTTCTTATTCTTCAGTTTTTGATGTCATGAGAGATCGATCAATAATATTTGACATCCAAGATTATCTGATTTTTTTTTTGGCAGGGAATCAGAAGATTTGGCTGAAGTCGAAGCAGAACTGGTCTGTTTCGTCTCTCCTTATCACATTTTTTAATTAAATGTTTTTGTGGTTCTGACTTTCTTTGTTTGTGTGTGTGTGTGTTTTATCATAGGATTCTGATTTGAAGGCTAATGGTAAAGCTTCAAAAGATAACAACAGTAAGGTATGGACCTACATAAAAACACACCAAGATTTACACAGACTGATTGTATGTGCTATGTTTTTCACAAAACCATCTCTTGTCATTGTAGATTGAAGATGAAAACAAAAAGCAGAAAAGGCCATTCCTCACACAATTCTTCTCTCCAATCTTTCTCAAGGTAAAAACTCTCAGAATCTTCTCTCAAAAAAAAAAGCAGTAAACCTTTCTGTAATTAGTTTCATGTGTTTGTTTCTCCATCTCTTCTTGCAGGCATTTTCGATTAATTTCTTTGGTGAATTTGGTGACAAGAGTCAGGTTTAGCTTCCTCACTTACTCGATTAATTGATTCAATCTTAAAATTCTTCACATGCTTACTCACCATATCGTCTTCCTTTTTCAATAGCTTGCTACAATCGGTTTAGCTGCAGATGAAAATCCGTTTGGAGTAGTCCTTGGTGGAGTTGTGTAAGTTTTCACTGTAAAACTCTCACAATCGTTTTGTGTCTGCATCACCAAAACTTACTACTTGTTTACATAAAAAACTGTTGCTGACTAAATCTTATGCCTACACACAGCGCACAGCTATTGTGCACCACTGCTGCTGTAATTGGAGGAAAGAGCTTAGCTTCTCAAATATCCGAACGAATAGTAAGAAAGAACCTCCTTTCCTACATTCTGAGACAGCAAAAACTAAACTCAGGGGTCTAATGTTGTTGTTGTTGCAGGTTGCTCTTTCTGGTGGAATGCTTTTCATTGTTTTTGGCATCCAATCGTTTCTCACTTCTGTTGAGTGAGAGGCCTACCTAGTGTTTGTGTTGTAGTAGTAGTAGTGCAGATGATGACGATAAAGAAGCATCTCTACCCGATAGTTTCTTAGATGATTTAATACTTGATATTACATGTTTTACACAACTGATTTACAAAAACAAATATTTATACAGCTATATAACTTAAATAAAGTTGGCATTCCTTTCTTTTTTTTTTTCAAAACATTTTACCAAAGCTAGCTTGTAATGACTGTATCCATCACGCCTATAATAGTACCAATGTTCTTCTATAAATACAAACTAGAGAACCTCCAAAATCCAACAGCAACCATTGAAAACAAAAAAAAAAAAATCTCCAAGGAACATAGGTACAACAAAAGAGCTGTTCTTGAATCAGAAACATTACTTGTCCCCAACGCATCAGAAATATATGTGAATGTGGTGATGTTGAGACCTGAGAATGTGAAATCAGAAACATTACTTGTCCCCAACGCATCAGAAATATATGTGAATGTGGTGATGTTGAGACCTGAGAATGTGAAATCAGAAACATTACCTACAAACTCCACAACGCATTACCCAAATATGGGGAATGTGGGGCGATGTTGATGATGATGATTATGGTGGAGTCAATGGATGGTTTCGTTGGGAGGATGGTTCTGCTAGCCGAGGAGATCTTTGAACAGTGTAGGGTTCTGACTTGTTGGGTTCACACCCATCTGTCTAACAAGGGCATCTTTCTCCAGAGCTTCCTTTGAGTTTGGTCCTTTTGTGGTTTGAGATTGATGATATGTGCCTCCTCTGGAACTATCAGACAGCTCTGATAAGAGAGAGTCAACACTTGTGGCTTTCGTCACAGGTGCTGCATCTGTTGAGTATAGTCCACCCATTACATCGGTTGAACCACCACCATCTTGGCTCGAAGACTCCATAAGCCCTTCCAACTCTTTAAAAGGATCCGTCGCTGCAACAACACTTGTGCCAGTTGGCTCCCCAAAGTCGAGCAAGTCTGGTACAGGGATTGGATTTTCCACCTTGGGGGGGACGGTTGCTGGTTTGTTAGCTGTTCCTTTTGCAGGTTTGTGACCACCACCAGAAGATGATTTTCTATCAGATCTTGATGATGATGATGATCCACCAAACAAGGATGCTGCGAGTCTCTGTTTTTCAGGATCGATTTCGGGTTTCTTTGATTCATAACTGCTTCGTGGTTTTGAGCTAGATGATGTGGCAACTCCACCAGCCGAATGAGTACTGGTACCATTTGCTGCTTGCGGAGTAGAAGAAGAAGCGGATGTGGACGACTGATAGCTGGGTCTACCCCATTTTTGTTTAACTCCATCAAGTCTCAGCTTTATTTCTGATGACTCTCGTTCAGACACGGAAGAAGAAGCTGAAACTGGCTGGTGTGGCTCGCTGTAATAAGAAGGCTCAGGTACTGGAACAAGCGCGGTGGTCGAAGCTTGTGATGGTACTGATGGCTTTGGAAGTTCATAGGCTTCGAATCTGAGAGCGTGAGATGTAACTTCATGGTGATCTTGAGAATGGTAATCGGTTGTTTCAAACATTCCTGAGCGCTCTCTCTCAGATACATATGGTTGCGCTCCACTCTCAATAGCTTGTTGGATGTATCCATTGAGAAATGAAAGATCCTTATCAACCTAAATTCAGAAAGAAAGGACAATAAGATTCAAGAAATCCACGTTACAAGGGAATGCATGAAGAGAAAAAGGTTACTTCGATGTCTTCGCAACTAGCATCTAAAGGTAGTATATTCTCCACAGCACGGGCATCTAGAGCAAGGAGAGCCTGAAGTTCATATGCACGTTGCTGCAGATCTGTTGAATGTGACGCAAGTAGCTCCTCGATCAAAGATTGGCACTGCATTAATAAACTAATCAATCCATGACAAAGCAGGATATAGATCGTGTTCTCGATTCCACAAACGTCTAAAGATACAGACCTCTGGCAAAACATCCACCTTTCTCCCAGATGCAATTTCAAATGCATAAATCTTCATCAGTGCAGAAACAGCATATCCCTTCAAAGAGAACATAAAACAATTACCACCTTTTAATCAGAAAAAATGGACTGCGGTAAAATGTAATATCATCACTCGTATGTACATGTACTACTTGTAAAGAATCCTTCGTCAGACATCTATAAATAACGAAGTTGTAGATTTATTACACTGACGAGTCAACATGCAATGGGTTGGTCACATTTGCATTGCAGTCAGTATTCTCTATGTTTTCCCTATGTAGCTAACATTAACGAAGATCTCAAAGACAACTCGAATCTCACAAGAAGCTACAGGAAAAACAACTAAGCAGGCAAAGGTTTCTAGGTGCATCATATTTGAATGCAGCAGAGCTACCTTAACAGTTTCGTCACTTGAGTATGCATCAGCCACATCGCACAGCTTTCCACTTATATAGGATGCAGAATACTCCCCGTCAGCTGTGCCATATTCTCCCAGCACCCAAGAAATGACCTGAATGTTAAACCAAAATTAAGAAGGATAGATTTGATGTGTAAAAAGGTAAGTGGAGAGGTCAGAAAACAAAATCGACCTGAAGAAACAGTGATGGAAGCTTTGGCTCGCTGATAATCTGCAAGTATGATTCTACCTGCATCAAGAAAAGCACACTCATAAGCGGAACACAAAAACAGAGTATCTAAACCAATGAAATAAAACCTGGAAGTAAGACAAATGATCAGAGTTACTCCTAAATTTAAGATTACCATTTGAGATACCAACTAATTTATGTCTAAGAAGAAGTCCATATATCACCAAAACTAGAACACCAATCACTTTGTACACAAAAGCAGAACGAATACAAATGGAATGAACAACATACAGCTGATAATCTAAGCTTGTTGTCTGCATCGTCATCGTCCTCTCCAAATCCTTCAGCAATCAAACGCATCAGATTATGTGCCACCTTAATATTCACCAGATCTCCTGCATGCTCGAAGACTTTGTTCATGATCTGCAATATGGGCAAATTTTAAATTTCTGTCAACCAAAAACAAAAGTATATAAGTAGGCAGTGACCAAGGGAGGTCGGCTTGTACCTGGATAAACCATTGATTGCTTGGAGCGAATTGTTCAGCCAACTCAACACAACGAGATGCTATCTCAGTTTTGTAATGATTGTCATTGATACTAATCATGTAATCAATCATTCGGTCTACTATCACTTCTACATTAGAGGACTTGGTCATTTTGTACAACAATTCAAAAGTTTTCCTCTTTAGTGTATCATCTGGATCCTGTTGGAAAGTAAGAAACATCAGGCCCGAATGTGCTGACATGAAAAACAAACAACTAAACGAAGTTTCCTTTAAAGCTCCTCACCTCCAAACAATCAATCACAGCAAGTTGGTGCTGCTCAGCAATGTCAGAGCTTATTTTAATCAATCGACCAAGACCATCAATCCCCATGTATTTCAGATTGTGACTATCACTCTACAAAATAGTTACCACAGGATTTAAGATACAATCATCATAAAAAAATATACACATACATGACAGAGAAACACAAACCTTTAAAAACTTGGAGATAGTCTCAGCAGCAGCTTCTAACAACTGGGGACTTGGAATAATACAAGAGATACAACGAATACACTCATAAAGGATGGCATTTCCTATATTGGTAGAGGAATCACACTTTCTGAACAAATCTCCAAGCACCATGTACATCATCTCACTCGCACTCTTATCACCACTACTCAGCAGCGCCATTATCTTCAGCAACTTGATCTAAAAGACATGAACTTAATCAGCAATTGCCAAAAGTTAAGCATCACAAGACACATTGATGCAGCATCAATTCTACCTCTACTACATTTTGGTTTTGCTTCCCCTTTCTATTCATCTTCTGTTCTAGTAAACTATAGTTTTCTTAATACTATGAGATTAGATTCTAATCCTTTAGGACTGAGGACTTTTCTATGTATTATACATATAGTGAGCTATTGGATTTGCACCTAATTATTGATTTTTATAAAAGAAGCTTTGCTTTAAACCCTTGTTTTCGGCTACATCATTGGTGATCTCAACGCGTAGACTCTCTTAGGCATTCTTAGATTAAACAATTGAAGCTACACCTTTAGGACTTTCTAAGTTCTATAGTGAGCTATTGGATTTGTAAGAGTCGTCTTACTATTGATTATTGGTTATTATATTAGAAGCTTTGCTTTAAACCTTATCATTGGTGATCTCAACGCATTCAAGTTCGTTCGTAGACTCTTTTGCGCATTCTTAGACTAAGCTACACTTATTGATTACTATCGGTTACTCTATCAGTTGGTATCAGAGCCAGGTTTATTTATGTGAAGCCGAACCTGTATGAAAGGTGCAGGCATTTGATGGTAATCATAACTCTTCGGCAACCGTCTCTCAGTGACCTGTTTAAGAATGCTGACGAAGCTACTAACCAAATCCTTATACGAATCAACATCTTCACTAATAAGATCAAAGAGAGGACAGAGCGTAGCGCCCATCACCCCCGGATCATTATCACACAACTTCCTCCTGAAATTAGAAACCAAATGCGAAACCGAAGAAGGAGACTTCCTATGAAACCTATGCAAAGCCATGATCGCCTTCTTCCTCACAGCCTCCTTCTGGTGGTTAAGCAAATCCACAATCTGCGGCAAAACCGCCGGTATCGTCTCCTCGTTGATCAACCTGCAAACAGCGTTGAGCGCCGCGCAAACAACAAGGTAATTATCAGATCTGAGATCTTTCTGGATGGTGTTGACGATGAGGATGATGAGATCGTGGTCCTCGTCGAGGAAGAGCGTGACGGCTAAGTAACCGGTGCGTTTGAGGAGGAGGCTGTCGTCGTGAGTCATCTTGACGGCGTGGATGTAGCCGAAGGAGGCGTCGTGGCCTAGCATCTCGATGTAGACGAGGCGGATGATGTACTCTTTCATTTTCCGTTTGGGGATGTCTGGCTCGAGGAGCTTGCGTTTGAGTGTGTCGATCTCGCTGAGGACGATTCGGTCTTCCTCGGCTTTGGATCGGGACTCGCCGATTGATTTGACCAGATCGAGAAACTCTTTCGACTGGCCGAAGCCTCCTTGCGATCCCATCGCTAGCTCTCGCCCGATCGTCTTCAGCTGCTCCATTGTCTGTGATCGATTAAACGGGTGATTGGATTGGATTATTAGGTTTCTTCTACTGATCAGAGACTCATGCGGAGTTTTCTCCTTCCCTTTCCCGTGAGCGTGTTCGGGGAGCTTTAGCTCAGATCTGGAAGTGAAAAAAAAAAGTGAGAGAGGGAGAGAGAGCGAGACCCGTCGCGTTTAGCTCTCAGTAGCCAAACCAGGTGGTCTTTAATTTCGATAGCTAAACCAACACGCTCTTTAACCGATATTTGATTTTTATTTTACAAACCAAAACAACAACAGAAAATACTTTTGGTTTTTGATTTTTTTTTGTTTGCTTTTGCACGTTCTATATATGGAATCTTGTTATAAGTTTTAGTTGCAACTAGTTCTAAATCATCTACTTAAAGGCGTGAATTTGTTCAGTCCTTGTATATATATACTAGAGCTTGACCCGCCCGATCGGGCGGGTGTTTTTTTGTCTACGTAATGTAACTAAATATTTTTTACACCATTATATAATCTATGAAAATTATAATAAAATGGTGACAAATATACATCACATAATACATATATATATGTTACATTATTACACTAATATGAAAAGTAAAATGATTTATATAACTGTAAATGTAAATATCACGTGAATATATGTTTTTATTTAACCGATATCATTTTTATTTACCCGATATCGAATTGGCTAGTGGTAAAGGAAATGCTAGTAGCTTTTCATTGGTTGGGTTTAATATGCGTTAGAAACAATTATTTACAACATTTGGGTTCCAGTAAAAAAGAAAAACCACTTTTTAATTTTTGTAGAAATATACTTTGTTTTCTATAAATAATATAATCTATATTTATTTTTCACTTATTATTTAGTTTTTATTATGACATTATGCATAATAAATAAAATAAATATTTTGAGTTTATTTTTAGTTTATGTGTGTGTTTTTCATTAACTAATATATATATATATATATATATATATATATATATATATATGCGCAAAA
>OVBX01002026.1:0-22262 GCA_900406325.1 Erucastrum elatum | reverse complement strand
CACCAAAGTTTTAAAATTTAATACGATGAAAAAATAGTAGTTTATATAATTTCAACTTTTTTAATATTTCAATGTAGATTTAGGCACGTTTTAAAAAGTTCGGGTAGGTTTTGAAAGTTTTAATTGAGTTTAGGTCGTATTTGGCACTAACCATTAGTTCGGGTTGTATTTGGCACGATCCAAATTGTTCAGGTTGGAATATGCACTTTTCCCGATAGAACTAGGTGCCGTTTGGAGGTCGTTAACACGTTCTGTAGAAACCATCACCGATTTTGTTGTCTATCAACCTTCGTGGAAGCGTTTCGTTTCATCGCTCAAGGACTGCGTGCCATTACAAAAACTGAAAAACAACACACTGTCTAAGCTCAAGCTTCTCAACCAGCGTGGAGTTTAGTTTGTTATCTTCTCACCATTTGAGCAAAACCAAAACTCTGTTTAGTTTTTGTGTGAAGCGAAAACAGACACAGAGCAATGGCAATATCTCATCTTGTCTCTCCATTACCATCTCTCGCCTTCTTCCAAACCGGTCGTTCTTCTTCTCTCCCTCTAAACCCTAATACCCAATTCTCAAAATCTAGACTTTCAAGGGAAAGAGCCGCCACACTCGTCCTCCAATCCAAGGGAGACGACTCCGTCGACGCATCAGATCGGATAATCTCAGCCGTATGTTACTTCTACCCGTTCTTCGACGGGATCCAGTACGGTAAATTTATCATCACGCAATACCAACCATTCCAGATCCTCATCCAGCCTCTGTTTCCCGCCATCAAGGCCTTCAAGAGCTTCCCTTTCAATGGCTTTCTCATCTTCATCGCTCTCTACTTCGTCGTCGTGAGGAACTCTAATTTCAGCAGGTACGTTAGGTTCAACACGATGCAGGCCATTGTGCTCGACGTGCTGTTGATTTTTCCGGATTTGCTGGAGAGGAGCTTTAATCCCAGAGATGGGTTTGGTTTGGATGTGGTGATGAGTTTGGACAGCACGGTGTTCCTCTTCTTGCTTGTCTGTTTGATCTATGGATTCTCTGCTTGCTTGTTTGGTCTGACCCCGAGGTTGCCCATTGTTGCTGATGCCGCTGATAGGCAAGTCCTTTGATTTATGAATTAAACTGCAACAACAAATAATATGTATATGTATGTACACATGTGCTGTGATTGCACTTTCTCTGTATTGGATCTGTTTCTTGTAATCAAAACATGATGTAAACTTATTGATCCATTGAAAAGAGTTTTTGCAGAGAGAGTGGGAGATATCATTTAACAATTTTCATATCTTGATTTGATTATTTACCCTCATCACATATCTGAAAAAGCAATATGGTGAGGGAAGAACACTTCTGTACCAAAAGAAAATACACGCAAACGGCTACAGTGGGTTTACACTTTACACATCTGCACTCATCTGCCTAATAAAAGGAACAAAGTTGTTCCAGTTCTCAACCCTAAAGATCTTCTCGTTCAATCTGAAAAATGTAAACGATCTTACAGTTTCCCCATTCGGTTGCACACAGTTCTCTCTTATTTGCCTTAGTCCCATCTGTTCCAGAATCCATCATATATAAACGGTTAATAACCACAACCTTTTGTTTTGACTTCATCGAATGAGATTATAGATTGTGCAAATCTCTCACCTGATCAAATCTTTCGCTGGTGTTTCTACCAGTCACTTGTATTGTCCTTTTCTTCGAAACATCGTGTATCTAGCAGAAAAAAATAGCGTTGCAGCGCAGTAAGAAAACAGAGACTAGACCATTTTCATGTGTATTCGATGACAGTAAAACAGTGAGCTGACCAGTCTATATATAAATAACACAAAACCTTCATATGAACAGTATTGAGTTTTAGATCGAAACATAAGGAAAGAAAGTACATTACCTGTCTAAGCAATCCTTCAGGGCTGCAAAGATACTTCTCAGGTGTTTCAGAGTCCGCCATATCCAAACAACTAGAAAAGGTATGAAAGATTCATTTCGTTAGTAACACCAAACTCATGCAGCTTCTATAAAAAGATATGGTAGACAGTAAAGAATACTCTTACGGGATATGCAGAGCAGCACCATGGCGAGACAAGACCGAAGCAACAGGATCATAACCATCCCTGAGTGCGGTATTGTAGTAACCTGCAGTTAGTTCAGCCGGGTGTGAAGATGTCTTATACCACCAATAGATTCCACCAATTTTCGCAACCAACATTACAGATCTATTCTCCTCTTCCTGACGTCTCCGCAAAACATCGGCTGCTTTTGCGAGAATAGCATCAGCATGACAAATCAACTTCCCACTGTACCATTCCTACAACAATAGCAGTTCACTGTGTTAACTATAATCCAACTTACTAGTCACTTGTGCTCAACACTACTCAAGATCATAATAATGTGGATACTGTAAAAGCTAATATGATACGAGAACATACTAGAAAGAAACGACCATAGTCAGAGAGAAAACTCTCATGGCCTTCTTCAAAGAAAGGCACCCCAGAAGGAAAGCTATTATAGCAACCCGCACTTGGAGGATCTCTGCTTCCCCATTGAGGTTTGCCTTCTTGAGACGCCACTGTCATCAAGTCTTCCATCCTAATTCACACAATATAGCTCACAATCTGTAAATGTAATTCGCAGGACAGTAAAAAACTTCGAATTAAAGTAGTACTCACATGTACTTGTCATGGCATTGGAATTCACCGATACCAGGGAATTTCCATCTCCCATCTCCAGAAGGATGTGCAGGATATCTGAAAGAAATACAGTGTAAGATAAATCTATTGTAGCTAGCTACTGTGGCTTTTTGATTCGTATCTTAAGAAAATAGTGTAAGAAAAAGCTATTGTAGCTACCTAAGCTCCCCGGAAGGACCGAGACCGATACCTATTTCTTCAATCACGTTTCCAAAATATGGTTCAAAATTTGTAGAAAAACTGAGCATGAAATCTTCATAGCACTGGACAGCGGTTCGACCACCAAACAAAGGAAGTTGATCGACTCCAAGTGTCAGATAGTCATTATTGGAGAATCCGTTTTTGTCTCGATAGTATATATCCTTATTGACGTCTCCAATCTGGAAAAAAATGTAGTAAGAAAAAGCAGCTGAGTGAAGCTAATAACTGAAGCAACAAGTAGCCACACAACTTCCTACCAAAGACATCACTCCCATCGACAATGTAATGAAGCAAGCATCCAAGATTATGAACATAAATCTAACTTACAAACCTCTCGGATCCAGAGTGGAAGACTGATGCCTCCTTTACCACCAAACAAGTGCATATTGGAATGAAAACAAAGAGAAACGTGTAACTTCAACCCCGCCTCAGAGACCAGCCTGAAGAGCTCTTCGTACAAAGACCATTTAAACTCAAGAGGACAGAAACGCTCAACAATCCCCCACCAGACCTCAACAGCGACTCCATGAACACCAGCTAGCTTGAGTGCCTTGAGAGAAACTGTTAAAGCCTTGAGCCTGAAACCGATAACAGAAATGGTATCATACTAATGATACTATTACATACCACAAGTAAGGTAACATTTTGAATAAGATTTAACCTTTTAATGACAGGGCAGCCAGAAGCATCGATCCCAAATGTATCAATGGGCATCATCACGTAAACAGGGACTTTCTTGTGCTTTGATGATACCAAAACAAACGATCTTGATTTCTCTCGAGCGTCCATGCTGTATATAATGTTCAATCAACAAAAAGAAAAACCTACAAGATTCAATTTCTCCCCCAAATTGATTCCGCGAAAGAAAACGAAATGTTCTTTAATATCGAGAGAAAGCTCGAGAAAGTGATGATAACCTAAAGATTCGGCTGTTCCCGGCGACGGAGCTTCGTTTAGTGATCAAACGACCGCGTTTGAAAGAAGGAACATAAGAAACGTTTCGGAAGAAGCTGCGATTCCTCCTCGTTCTCTGCTCGAGGAAGCAAGATTTCACAGAGAATCCTGCGGGATGGAAACCGGAAACTCCGCGGCAGCCACAGCCGATTCCTCCAGTCTCCGCCATTATCGTGTTTTCTCTTCTCCTTCTCGTCGGAGGAAGATATTTTTCTGATGGGTTGAGATGCGGAGGAAAAGAGACGGAGATGGAGTACCTGAAACGCAATTTTTTCCCCTTTTTTAAAATCGAGAAGATTATTTAAGACTTTATATAATTCTTTTTTTCCTTTTGCTGCTTCTCTTTTCTAGTTTTTTGCCCATATGTTTTAATGTTTCAATCTTTTCTTTTGAATTGAGATAAGGTTTAGTATCTAAATTTTAGATGACTGAGATGAAATTGGTGTTCTATACTGTTTTGGTGTTATTTCATATGAAATAGAATATTTAAATTTTGACATACTTTCGTTAATCATTACTATTCTATTTGCATATCTTGATATTTGAGTTAAAGATTTATATTTTTAGAGGTTAGTAATCAAGTAGTGGTACATTGCTGAATTGTATGTCAAAAGTGTTATGGTTGGTTATGCTATTTGTTAATTATAGACATACATAGTATAATATTTTTAAATAGTTTTATGTTTTCATTAATGTCAAACTATATCATTTATAGTATGTTCTATTCAATTTATAAAATAACATTATAGTCACCACGTCGATATCATAAATACCACAACAATAATCTTACCGTCAACTTACTTCATAAATGGACAAAACCGGAAAAAAAATAGATAAAAAGCTAAAAGATCTAATAATGTCAACTCATTGCCATATTCTTAAAACTTTTTTTTTAATTTGACTATTTCACAAATTCACCCAAAATAGGTATAGTTGATTCTCGTATGAAATAAATCAATGTAACTACAGTGGTTTGTAAAGGTTTCTAGTTTACTCAATGCTTGAAACAGCATTATTTATTTTTCAAACTCGTGAAACAAATGAATTGTTTTGTATCCAATGTGTAACCTGATCTAGATGTTAAAATGTAAATCCTATTATGCATTTTGGTAATAAATAAACTACGACGACTTGAGTAGCATATACTCAAAACTATGGTAAGAATTTACATCATTCAGACAAAAAAAAATATTAAATATCCGCTGGAATAACGCTTTTTGACAAAATAAACGATAATAATCCGTTGAACTGATAACTTTTGCTGACGTGGGAACATCTCGTCCCGTAGTGGATAAGCATGTAAATTATCCATTCGAAACAGATCCCATGCTACTCGCCGTCTCGCTCCCATCATCACCTACTCTGCTTACCAAATTTAGTGTGTTTCTGGCACAATAAATAATCAATACTATCACGTATAATATCATGTAAAATTATCATTTCCCTATTTATGTTTTCGTCAGGGACGACGAAGTTAAAGCATGGGTCCACGTTATGTCGCGTTTCAGTCTCCTACTCATCAAGTGGCAAAACTATACTTTGATTTATTCGAACGTGAGGTAGATGACAAGATTTTCGGTTAGTTAAGTTTCATAGTTTGACATACCAGGATATTAGGTGCTTGTTTTAATTTATGGTGTCGCTTGTGTATCTGCAAGAACATATTTCTTAGAACGATTGTTAGAAATACTAGGTGTATGGTATTATCCACAATTTTATAGCAAAGGAAATGTGATTTTTGTTGTTGTTTTCTTACATGTACATTTCAGTTTGAGCACATAGGGCTACCAAGGGTTTATTAAGATAACTCGTAGGTGGAATACTCTCAGCTGTTAGCCTGTTACTTTTGATGGAGATGGGATCATGGGAAATTCAAACCATGCATATGAACATCCATGCAACAAATCTAAAGATAAGTAATTGGTTACTCCTAGCAACATCAATTATCAGGTACGAAACATATAACTTAAATCTTCAACGATGAGAAACTATGTTGAATTTCTCCATCATTGAATGACTAAAAGTCTTTCTTTGTTATGATAAGATCATTTTGTATAATAATATAATTTTTTTGCCAAATATTTATGTCAACTAAGTTTGGCAAAATATAGGCAACTATGTGTAAAGTGGTGTTTATTGTAAGATGTGTAATATTAGATAGATGATCATAGAATAGAGTGGAAAGTGGAGTGTGTTGAGGCATCTGCTCCCTTCTCTTATGTGACAGGGCAAGAGATGACTGAGCCATGTTTGAAGAGACTTGTTTGGATGGTCAATTCGCTCCGAATCAGGTCGTTCAGATGGAGACAATGTGATGAGGTTTAGGGAAAAGTATGTTGAATAACATGAACCTGTTAAGTTGACTTGGGGTTTGAACTAGTTAACTACATAGGTAATGACATTTTCATTGCTAGAAACCCTATTGTTAGTTGAATTTGAAGAGCTTCAAAACATTTTATTTATCAAGGTTATTTTCATCTGTGAGGCTGTTTTCGTGACTTTGTTTTTGTCCAATTTAATATGGGTAGGTTAAGAGAATACTCAGCACATGATTTCAGTTTTCACATTGTACCATGAAATTAATCTTAACAGAAGAATACATTTATTTTAGACTATAACTAGAAAGAAACGTTAAATATGTTAATGAGATTCTGTTGATCAAGTGACAAAAAAAAAAACAAAAAGAGATCCTGTTGATCAAAAAAAAATTTGTAAATGAGATCCTAAAACTGCAAATGCAAAATTAAATTTCAGAAGAATGATAGTAGTTTCATGTAGCAAATCCACAAAGCAGTTAACAACTACTATCTAGTATCATCTTCTCAAGACATTTTAGACTCCAAAATGAGACTTCTCCAAAACTACATATCATAACGACGAATCTAAAACAGACAAAAATGTTTAATTTATTCCCCTATAGAACCAAGCTGCCACCCAGGATCAGCAATGCGCATAAGACACCGTGTTGAACGGAATTAGAAGCCGACTTTTCTCCGGCAGGACCCGCAGCAGTCTCCGGCGCCAAGTCTGCCGTCGCCGGTGCCGAACTACTCACCGGTCCGCGTCCGTAAGGAAATATTTGGGGTGCATCGGCCGGAGTGGAGGGACTAGACGGAATAGCAGGGGTTATTACCGGCGATGAGATCCCCGGAGCATCGGCGGAGGCTGGACCAGAGGCAGGCGATACAACAGAGGCAGTGGGACTCGCCACCGGAGCAGAGATCGGAGAATTCACTGGGATCGTAGTCGGAGAGGAAGCAGGGTTGTTCGCGGGAGTCGTGGCGGTAGAGGGAGAAGAAACAGGGGAACTCGCCGGAGTAGAAACAGGTGGTTGCAAAGGAGACGGAAAGGAGCGAGACAGAACAGGGGGAGTTGCTGGAGAATAATAAACAGGGGCGTTTGAAGGAGACTCATCAATGGTCGGCGAGGAAACAGGGGACTTCAAAGGCGTCTCGATGGTCCGAGAGGATCCAGGGGAATTGGCCGGAGCAAAAACAGGGGATTTCAAAGGAGACGCAATGGTCCGAGAAGATTCAGGGGATTTCAAAGGCGTCGCGATGGCCTGAGATGATCCAGGGGAAGTCGCCGGAGAAGAAACAGGGGACTTTCCCGGAACAGAGCGAGGGGATTTCACAGGAGGAGTCGCGGTGGCCGGAGAGGAAACAGGGGACCTCGTCGGCGTAAAAACAGTAGATCTCATAGGAGGAGGCGTAGTTGTCGGAGAGGAAACTGTTGTTTTCGCAGGTGGCATCGGAAACTGCGGCGCGGGGGTATTATGGATCGCCGGAGGAGGAAGTAGAGTAGGCGTTTGAGAAAAACTCGGAGACTTCGCTGGAGAATAACTGCGATGCGGCTTTGCAGGGGAGTGTACCGGCGGAGATTGTTTCTCAGCGACTCTCGGCGGCTGAACAGGTGCATTGTCGTCGGCTTGTACATTTCCAGAAATAGAAAGTAAGAAAACAATTAAAGAAAGTAGGACAAAACGATTCATCGTTTTCATTTTGTCGTCTGTCTTTGAGAAAAAAAGAGAGGAATATGAGTGTTCCGAAGCAGTAAATGGAATTTTTTAAGAAAATAGACTTTATTCTATAGAACGCGAAAAGTTGTGAAATTGTTATACCCGAGATATATGACCGTTGGAGGCGGAGGAGGCGCCTGTCTGTAAGTTGACCGGCTGTAGTAAGTGTAGTAGCCGTTAACCGGGAAAAAGGCAACCGGTTACTATTTATGACACGACAGTAAATGTAACTTGAAGAAGCTTAGACGACGTGACATGCAATTCTCAAAGTAGGAACGACAAGCAGTTTATATTCGTCCTCCAAAGAAGCCCATTNTAGCCGTTAACCGGGAAAAAGGCAACCGGTTACTATTTATGACACGACAGTAAATGTAACTTAAAGAAGCTTAGACGACGTGACATGCAATTCTCAAAGTAGGAACGACAAGCAGTTTATATTCGTCCTCCAAAGAAGCCCATTAAAAGTAAGGCACTTGTATAGCTCATGAGACACGCGGATGTTGAATCGTTTAGTTCCTTTCTGTAGTACATCTTCGGCTTTATTAATGCGTTATAATGCGCCTAACATACGGTGTACGTTACCGATATGATTTGGATTTCTCGCCTGGTGAAATCTCTTTTTCAACCCAGCTTTAGTTACGTCCAAAGAAACTCGGTGCCTTTAAAGTTTTAGGATGCCTACCTTTTTACCAGTGAAATCTCTTATCCAAGGCGTTTCAGAGTTTTAACAAAACGACTTTAAAAGAAATCTAAAATATCATAAGAGTGATACAAGTGGGGCATAAATGCAGGAGGAGCGAGCTTAATGTTAAATCGTCTACAACACGAAGCTGCTTATGTGAAATGTAATACACTGTAACACTGCTCATCAGCTTCTTCCTCAAACTCTACCAAAAGTAAAAAAAAAAAAGAATCCTGCTTGTAGCACAACTCCAGACCAAAACAACCAACAAGTTACATTCTCTAATTTTATTTGCCTAGTGACTGACGATAGGCAAAATGGGGTTAGAGACCCCCTTGAAGATAAGTAGTAGCTAAGACTAGATTTATGTGCTCTGCGATCAGGCCTCAACCTCCTCTCCACCACCACCAGATCCTCCAGCTTTCTCTTTCTCAGCACCCTCTTCTTCTCCTTCCTCAGTGTCGGCTTCATCTGCTAGCTTAGTGAGCTCATCTTGTATCATCAGCTTTATCGATGATTTTTTTTGACGTGAGATCAATATCGTACTTCCCAACTGAAAAAAGACAAGTGAAAACAATCCACGTTACCATATTCTAGGATCGTCAGTTAAAGAAAAGAACTGCTACTAGGCTCATTCACACATGTGAAAAACATTAGTATAAGAGGTTAGTTTATGGGTTTTAGCAGACCAAATTTAAACAACCATTATTCCACGCAGACAATTTGCATAAGAGGAATAACATGTTCAGGCAATACTTAACAAGAAGAAACTTTCAGAATCTAACATTAAATCATTCAGGAAATAATCACCTGACTTATTGTTCCATCGTACATTTTTGTATAGCATTGTCCATCAATCAAAGTGTATTAAGATTCAGTTAAAACTACATGAAAAAAATCTCGGAAAACAAAAAAAAACAAAGCTCTCTGAATCAGATTGGGATCAGAGAGTAGAAGAAATCAATTTCCACAAAAGAAGTTAACTATCAGCTTGAAGAGTCTTCTGCAAGCAAATCGAAACAACCATCGGACCAGCCAAGTCCCCCAGCGCGCACCCTGCATTAAACAAACAATACACACATCAACCAATGTTACAAAATGCAAAACTTCCATCAAGTTAATCATCGATAACAGTTGAGCTCTCACCGATCCATTGGCCCAAGGAGGGACGGATGAGACAAGAGCAGATACCAGCTCCAATGGCAGCAAAAACTAAGGAAGCACCACATCGTACTGTGATACCCACAACTTTGTTTCCAAGATCCTTGGCTCTCTCTGATATCACAACTTGCTCCCCTTCTTCTTCCTCCTCCTCCTCCTCCAAGGGTTTAACATACTTAAACACACATCTGTAAATCTCTATGCCTACTTGAACTGTCCACGATGCTGCAATCCCGAGGAAATGTCCTCTAAGAGTTGTCTGGCTGACTTTATAGATGTATACATGTGTGGGCCACCCTCTCCCAGCCTTGCGTAAAGTCGACTGAGGCACATCTGCATATATACACAATGTTTATACAAAACTGTTACTATGTAATGACAAGTTTGTTGTTGGGAAGCAAAGTAAATAGAAGATGATGTGTTGTTTGTTACCCTTAAGAAGTTTCCATGCCATACGTTGTGAGACATAACTAATCGCCAACCTTTCAAGAACTCTCCTAGTGGTCACAACTGTAGTCTGAATCATATACACACAACATTAGAAAATTTAAAAATCATGACAAACCATGAAGCAACCAACCTCGCAACTAACCTCACGGGCAATCTGCTGGGCTGATTTTTTAAGAGGAACAATCAAGTCCACGCGGCGTCGTCCTTCTTCTGGAGCATTGTTTAGAAAATCGTCATCGTCGTCTTCCTCTGAAGCAGGTTTAGGCTCCAGAAGAGGGAGATAGAACATGAGGAGTGATCTCACCGTGGTCATCGCAAGGGCCCTGAACTCAAAGGCTGAGAAAAGCGGCTTTGGCTGGATACTGTAAACCTTAGAGGTAGGAATGTACGTAGGATGAGGTTGAAGCTGCAAAGCTTCCGCAGACACTTTTCGTATAGCTGCGAGGTAATCATCATCTATTCCAGCTACTGCTGCTGCAGAGGCATCGCAGTACGCTACTCTAGGCTCAAAAGAACTGTAATAACATTTTTAACAGTTTTTCACCACAGTAACAAAATTTCTACATATACACTCGTATCTATTAATAATTGTCACTGCAGTTATTAAGAATCCGCAGTTTTATCATTCTGACCCTGAGCTAGTGAATATAACCCTAATCACGAAACAAATTCACTAAGAGATTAAATCAAAATATCCAATTACATTTGTCTATCTCACGATCCCAATCAAATACAGAACAGAGTGTCGGTCAATATAAAGAGAAAGATATAAGAGGAGACATATACCCGAAGAGAAACCTAGAAGCGAAGGGAGCACTGGCGGCGGCGGAAACGGCGGCGGCAGAAGCGACGACGGAGGCGGGAGAGAGCGACGACGATGAGTGGTGGTGGATACGGTGTGTGTTGTTATGAGATTTCTTTAGTAGATCTAAGACTATAGCTATTCCAGCCATTACTACAAGGCTTAACGAATCTCTCGATGTCTAGGAATCAGAAGAAGGAGAAGAAAGTGTGAATCTTCGCTTGCTTTGTGGTTATTTTCTCTTCCAGCTTCTTTCCGTTAAAAATATATTTTCTTCCTCGAGAAAAAATAATATAGACTCTGAAAAGACAAGAGTTCTGCTGTTGTTCTAAAAAAAAAAAAAAAAAGACAAGAGTTCTGTTGACTTTCACCTTTTGATATTCTTCAGTTGTATTTACGGTTTGGGCCATTAGAGGCCCATGATATCATAACTAAACCGACCCATTAATAAATAAACTCTTTTTTCAAACCAGCAACCTTAAAAAGTTGGAAAAAAAATACGGCTCTAAATTCAGAGGTACAATATCTAAGCACCACCGGCTTATAAACGCAGCGGTTGTTTGGTTGCGAGAGTTTGCGGATGCGGATGGTTACGGTTTCTTACGGTTTTAAGAAATTTGTACAACTAATATTGCAGTTAGAAATTTGTGTGTTTGCAAGATATTTGTAACTGATTAACTACCAAATATAGTATCGGTTATATTTATATTTTATATAATTATAAAACTTTCAAAAATCATAATATTATAAGAAATATAAAATTATATTTAGAAAGTTGTAGTTTTAATTTTTTAAAAATCATAGAAAATAATTTTATTTTATTTTTTTAATATTAATTAAATATATAGATATATTTTAGTATTTTATAATTCAAAATTAATTTTTATTAAATATTTTTATTTTTGTATTTATATTATTTTTAAGGAAAATAAAAAAAAAATTATTTTCCCGCAACCGCAAATGCTAGTTGGACAAGCTTTTGAATTTAAAAGATTTATAGCGGTTCAGAGCGGTTTAAAATAGTTCAAGTGATTATTACAAAATTACCAACAATCGCTACCAATAAAACCTGTGTTTGCGAGAAAACCAGTCATGCCCATAGTAAGAAGGTGGGTGATGGGGGGAGAGAGATCTGTAGGAAAAGCCTAATTATCAGACCCTCTAAAATATTTTACGTAGGCTAATTTATATGTGCTCACATTGGCGTGTTTAGGGAGAAGTGACGTGGATGAATGTGAACAGAGAGAAGAGTTTATTAAACTGTGATATTTTTTTATTTAATAATCCTCTGTAGAGTATAGATAGTCTAACGGATTACAAATGTGAATACAATATAATCAGGTCATCATCATAGCTGCTAAATGGAGTATTGTGAGTTTTTTTATATCTGAAGTTTAGAGTCTCAGCCATTGATCTCCAGATATGAACTCCATCCCAAGAAAAGGCTTCGCTTCATCTTGAGTTAGACCCTTCGACCACGGTACTCTACCTGTTCTGTCTGCTCCTCTTCCGCTGCAATTATACTCTCCGAATACCACCTCACTGCAAGACAAAAAAATGAAGAAGAGCTGAGTGTTCATTTTCAAGATCCGTCCTTCTTTTTTTTTTGTTACCTGTCCCTGGAAGTGTCTTTCCAGTCATCCCAGCCTACAGGAGCGATGACATCAGCAATGTAACAGTTTGAATAAACAGTTCTCGAGTATCTTCCCCAAGCTCTTCCCAGGTAAACCTTCCCTGTTCCGCCGATGTAACAGTTCACAAACGAGAAACCAGTATCCTCATTCTCTGCGTCTCTATGGTGAGCCGCGATGGATCCAATACTCTCTGCCGTTGAGCGGATGTCACACTCCTGTGGTGTTTTTTTTTTCCACCAAACGCACACAAAGTCTCATCAGACCATTTTTTTCGATATCCAAAAAAGGATTAAAGAAGGAACACGTGAAAAAGGGTTATTAAATTACCCGGTAAAGAGACTTAGCGTTGCCAAAGATGAAGTCAATATCTCCTTCGATATAGCATTTGAGGAAGTAGTGAGATCCACTTTCATCATCGAGAGTGTCTTGTGATCCCAAAAGCCTTAATTTGTACATCATTGCTTTGTCCCCTTTTATCCTCAGGGCCACCGCTTGCTTCCCTTGCTCTCCCGGCTCTGCCTCCACGGTGTTCTGCACCTCAATTCCCAAAATCAGATCAAAGAAATTCAAACTCAATAGAGAAAGGACACAAAGAAGAGACCAGAGAATTAGGACCTGGATAGTGATGCCAGCGGCGCAGAAGAAGTCAGAGTCTACTGTAACAGTGGCTGTTCTGTAAGTGCCGATTTCACTACCGTTGGTATAACGGTCTGAAGATTTGTCGCTCCAACTAATGACTGTCTTTCCCACGTACTTATGATTACCTATGAACGAAATGTACGGTTTTGTCATCGGCACAATCACCTTCTCCCTGCAACGACCAAGACATTACGTTTTTTATAAAAAAAAAAGTAACACAAAAACAAAGATTCTGTGAAATGCATTTTTTGGAATAAAATCTTATGAGCTTTTTTATATATTTCTTAAAATGTTGACCAGTTAGAATGAAAAAATAAAAAGAATATTGTATTTCATTCCATATTATTCCATAGATGCATGATAGAGTAGATATAGAGTTATAGTGTTATATATAGTTGTATTAAGAAAATTCATTTCAGATCAAAAAGAAAATCTAGAATAAATGGAATGATGAGTCTATTCCATAAATAAATATTCCTATAATTTAATCTATTCATTTTATTAGTCACCAGTTACGCAAGAGTAGGACACAGACAAAAAATATGTGGAAAGATGTATTACAAAAACTACACACGTAACTGATGTGTAAGATTATCTTAGTAACTTATTATATATGTTAATAAAACGTTTATAATCTTCTACTTAAAAAAAACACGGGTTATATCTTTATTCAGAATCTTTGATTTACCTGTAAATCCCAGGAAGAATGAAGATTTTAACTCTCTTTGAATTCCCCTCAGGAACCATATCAACAGCTCCTTGAACTGTAACAGAGTCTCCTCTTCCGTTCTTTTGAACCACGATCACTCTGCTCTCATTTTCAGCATTCGATGGCGCCAGATATTCTTGGCTGACCCCATTATCGTGTTTAAGGCTCCTCCCCCTTCTGACATCTTCCACAACATTTAAGTCTTCCCAGCTTATGTATCTCCTCAACTCGTTACCTTTATCATCATTCTGCAACAATCCTGATGTCCCTAAACCCAATAGAACCCAAAAACAGAGAAATGAAACTGATGGAATAAAGGCTTTGGTTTTCATGGAGAATGTCTCTGGAAAGATCAGAAGAAGAAAACAAAAAGTTAAGTGTGGTTTCTTTTGTCAGAGTTGTGAAGGAAAACGTTTTCAGGTTCTGTTTCTTCTATACCCTCTTACGTGGGAGTGAGTTAGATAAGATGGGGTTTTAATAAATACGAGGACTCTCTATTACACACTGTACAATGAAAGGAATGAAATTTGATGATATATTATTTAGGATTGAAAAGATTCTAACATGTTCAATAAAAAGAAAGTATGGATCAAGGATGATACATTTCACTTGATAGAGATTTTTATTACTTCCATATATTTCTAGCTATATAAGAACAATAATTTCACTGTAAAATTAAATAGTTTATTTTTATTTCTCATACCAAAATTTGTTATTTTATATTATCTATAAATACAAACTAGGTTTTTAATTTGAACATATAAATAATTATTTATTAGTATATTGGGTATTGAATTTTACTAAACAAAATCACCATAATGTGTAAAATCTGACATGTGTTGAGTGATGGGGTGAAATAAAGAGAATATTATGTGGAATATTAAAAGATAAAAATAATGATGTTGAATCTTGAAACTATTGTACATTCTTTATTTGTTGAATCCCCATAAGATACACTCCATCATTAAACAAATCACCAAATTATTTTTTTTAATTGTTGTATTTTTTTATCATCAACAAAAACACATAATCATAATGACTCAGCGAACCAAATTGTAGCTATTAATCTATATGGAAAACAAAGGTCGGTTGTTTCCTAGCACAATGTGCAAAACTATTCGCCCTTGAATTCATCTATCTTGGTATATGGAGGTGCTCAGAAGAATGAAAACTACATTTCAAGATCTTGATATTTTCTTAGTAATTTGTAAAAGTGATCATTTTTCTGGTTCCGAAACTATCTTCACCAAATGAGAACAAGTTTTTCCGATGTGATATGATACTGGCATAAATTCTTCATAGATTTGATTTCCGAAATAAATGTCTCTATTTCCGAATGTACCTCGAATATTTTGTGCACCCAATAATTCATTAAAACCTTCTAGTGTGTTGTTTCAAATTTAGATTTTTATCCTTCCACGAATCATCTGTAAAGCACCATCTGCCTGGAATAGGAGATAAGGTTGTAACCTCATTCACCTTACTTTGGATAATCTTTTGTGCAATTGTAGTTTGTACTCGGCCCAAATTAATGATTTTTTTCTGCTAGTTTAAAAATATCTTTGGAATCAATATCTATATTGTTAAAATTTTTGTTATTTCTTTCTTTCGAGATATACCATAAGATCCATACAAAATAATGATTTTCCATATGTGAAGTAACTTTCTGAAATAGATAGTCCATATTTGTGAAGAGTGACTGTTTTGGGAAAATATTTGGATGCGATTTTCTAATAGTTGTATTATATATTTAAATTTTGCAATATCTTACTTCAGATTATTTTTCCGTAATTCTAACAATTGTAAAGATAACAACTTTTAATTCTGTAATAATCAATTTATACAACTTTGTTGTTTAATTGTTATCCTATATTTATATATATTCAGGCCATATTCTCACAAAACCGCAAACTTATGTTTTTGTGCCAAACAGATGATCAAAATTCATAACATATAATTTTTAAGTCATGAAACAAACTCTAAAACATATATGTATCACTGTTCTTTAATAATAAAAAAGAAAAATGATAGAAAGAAAGCTAAAGATTTTTTTTTTGTGGTGTCCAATTTAATTAATTTGAATTATATATTTTGAAATTATTTTAAAATTGTGAATCTCAGAAATTTTAACCGATGTCATAATAAAAAGAAGATTAGAGATCGCTGTAGCTTGAGGTTAAAGTGTATATATGTTCAAATAACTACGGGTAGAAGTTTGGGTTTCAGAATTGAATGCATTAGGACTTAGGATATCTTTTTTTAATGCTGATTTATAATGATATTACAATTATTAGAAATATTACATAGACGATTCGACAACCGACAATATTACATTTCTTATGAAGATCTACGCCTAACTACATCATATGAGCCGTTCTATGAAGATTCACGCCTGACCAGATTTACTTGTCACATGTTGAAAATCTCTTGTAATCATTTCTTCCATATTCACATAGTTGTCTGCAATCATTTCTTTCATAATCTTGCATAGTTGCTTAATAAATCGCATTTTCTATGGGACTTGAAACCTGAATTTAAGATAATCTGCAATAAATTGTATAACCTGTGAGTCGAATTAGGTGTAGAAATCTTTAAACCTTAATCATTAGACTACGGTATTTCCACAGGATATCTAAATCTGATCATTAAAATTTAGATCAGATATTTTGCTATTTCGGTTCATAATCTCAGTTCCGTTTTTCCCGTCCGAAAATCGGTTAAAGTGCCAGCATGCCTACTACCCACTTAAAAGCCGGCCCACGAAAACTGAAAATCGCAGGGAAAGTAACAATTCACTTTTGGGTTTGGAAAACGGTTACGAGCCCAATAATACTGGACCCATATGGAGAAGAAGAAGACGCATAGAATCTTGTTGGCCCGCGTGCTTCCTCTACCCGCTTTGAGTGTCACCAACGGAGAATCTGCGACTTTGGGAATCCTCGCCGGCGTTAAAGAAGTCAAAGTAAAAGCTTCTATCTGAGAACGGCGTACACTCCTACAATGTAAACACAAAACGGCACTACTACAACATATCAATGGAATCCGAAGGTGATCCCCGCAACAAGGACCTCTTCGTGCGTCTCTCTTTCCGTGAGAATCCCTATTGCTTTCTTCTTGCCAAGTTTCAGGCTTTATTGATTCGTAATGGTTGTGCAGGATGGTAATCCTCTTTCATCATCAACTGAAGCTGCTTCCGGTAGTTATTATAGTCCCAATGCCAAGAGGAAAGTCGAAAGTGGTTTTGGTCTCTTCTGCGTTATGAGAAAGAGAGCTCGTGGGGACAACATCTCTGTTGATTATGATGATGATGACATCATGTCTTCTTCTTTGGAGTTCGATTACGAGGAGAAAGGTGATGACTTTTTCTGCAGTGACAGTGATACAGACCTGTCTGAATGTTCGGAGTTCGATGTTATCTCACAACATGTTGTACAAGACAAGGGTTTGGTTGGGTCTGAATCTCCTCCTTGCCCCAGTGAGGAGGGCGGCAGTGAAGTTAGATATATGGAGAAAGTTAGCTGCAATGATGAACCAAGAGCGATCAGCAGTGTTCCTCCTGACGGTGGGTCAAGCGGCAGATGTTTAAGTGATCACAACGTTCGTGATGATAAGTTTGGTCTTGGTATCTCTCCAGTGCCATTAAGGAAAACCCTTGAAGGACCTGGTAGGCCGTGGTCAGTGTGTGGTTCTATAGTGAACATACCTCTAGTGGGAGATAGTTCGGGAGGTGCTTGTAGTTCCCTGGGTGAACAGTTGGTTAACGTAAGTAGCTTTGAAGGCATGGATGCAGGACTTTCTCAAACTCTATACCAGAAAGAAGAAGAAGAAGATGAGATGTCCTTTTCTGAGATTGATGCAATGGTAAACCTTTATTACTCTTTACCCACAAGCCTGTCACATTTTATTGTGTGTATTTTTATCTCTGACTTACACTTGAAAACATCTCCAGATACGGAGATTGAATCTGATCCCTGATGATTCAGATTCGTTGTTAGATATGGAAGGTATAACTCATACGGCTTCTGATGTCCAAACAATGCTACTATTTCCCTTTGTTGCATCCACAAAGATTGTTAAAAGAAAATGTCACGCTTTATGATTTCTAGAACGGAACATGTCTAAGCAGCATCCAAGAGATACATTACTTGGACTTGACTGCTCAATGACTTCAATTCCGAGAGGCATTATATCTCAAGGGGCTATAGCTGTCCTGCATGGTCGTCGTCACTTAAAGCATTTTATTAGGAAACAAGAGGTATGTAAGTCAATTCCATGTCCTAATCTAATCCTCGTAGTTATATGACACAAGCTCATTTGTCTGTTGAAAGGTAATTATTGGGAGGTCATCTGATGGCATGAATGTTGACATTGACTTGGGTAAATATGGTTATGGGAGCAATATATCTCGGCGTCAGGTGAAGAGTTGAAAACTAGTTCACTGATCAAAGTTCTTAATCACCATACNTTGGGAGGTCATCTGATGGCATGAATGTTGACATTGACTTGGGTAAATATGGTTATGGGAGCTCTCGGCGTCAGGTGAAGAGTTGAAAACTAGTTCACTGATCAAAGTTCTTAATCACCATACTTTATACGTGCTATAACTCTTCTTTCTCCATTTTATTTTCGTAGGCATTGGTGAAGCTAGAGAACAACGGAACATTCTCCCTAAAGAACCTTGGAAAGCGACATATACTTGTAAATGGGGAGAAGCTCAATACAGGACAGATTGCATCCCTCACATCATCTAGCTCAGTCGACTTAAGTACTAGATTATGCTTTGTTTATACATGTTGATGCATTTCCATTAACTAAATTCTGAAACTCTCAAACTGTGCAGATTAGAGGAGAAGTATTTGTGTTCAAGATTAACAAAGAAGCAGTGAGACAGTTCTTGAAGAACAGGATACGGAGAAACAGCAAGGACGACACCAGATTTAGATGGTGCGAATAGATTATTTTTAGTAACCTTTGCTCTTCTCGCCTTTGCATAGTTAGTTACCCACCAATCAGCATGATTGAAAGACACCTAACGCCAATGAGTGATCGATCCCTTTAATCATATGCGAACATTTTGGTCTACTTTGCTAGATCTAGAAGTTAGTTAGAGCCAAATGATTTGGAGCCTATATTTTGCAACAACAATTTTACTACTCTGAAGTGTTTTGTTGTCAACAGCCAATTATTTAATTTACATAATGACAATTTGTGGTCAAATGGGTCCGTCATGGTTAGAGGACAACTAACAAGAAAAAAAAACCAAATTTAACCGAATTTTGTCTATATATGACTTGTGAATCATTAAAAATCTGAATTGTTATGCTTTGGAATCTACAGAGAAGAATCTAAAAGCTCTTCTTACATCTGAGTGTTATGGTGAATGTTGATAGGACCAACCACACTTCAGTGTACAGTACTTGTCTTCACGTGTATGTGGATATGGACCATCACACACATGCATAACTACATTTACGTATATATTAATATCAATCTATATATATGTAAGAACATCTATCACATGTCCTGCTCCTCTCATCCAACGGTCCTTTTCCACTCCAAAGCTCTCTTCTTCTTGTTCAGTCTCTCTCAAAATGGCATCTCTTGTTTCTCTTCTTCTTGTTCTACTGCTCACTTTCTCTTTAGCAGAGTCCAAGACTTACTGGGGTGACGTGGCAGCTCTCAAAGAGTTCAAGAACTCGGTCAATACCAAGTCCATCACCCCTGGCTCTTGCCTCAGCTCCTGGGACTTCTCCCTCGATCCCTGCGACAATCTATCCGGCGAGACATTCACCTGCGGCTTCCGCTGCGACACAACCGTCTCCGGATCGGGTCGGGTCACTGAACTCGTCCTCGACCAAGCCGGATACTCCGGCTCCCTCTACTCCTTATCATTCAACTTCCCTTATCTCCACTCCCTCGAACTCTCCAACAACTACTTCTCCGGTCAACTTCCCGACTCCCTCTCCAACCTCACCCGCCTCACGCGCCTCTTCCTCTCCGAAAACTCCTTCTCAGGACCCATACCCGGTTCTCTCGGGTCAATGCCGCTTCTAGAAGACCTCCTCCTCGACAACAACAACCTCAACGGCTCCGTTCCGACAAACTTTAACCGTCTTTCCCGCCTTAAACGGTTAGAAATCCAGCAAAACAACATCTCCGGCGAACTCCCCGATCTAACCTCGCTAAATAACCTAAACTACCTCGACATTAGCGATAACCGGATCTCCGGTTCGGTTCCGTCATCATCGCTCCCCGGTTCAGTAATTCAAATCTCAATGCGGAACAATCTCTTCCAAGGAACGTTGTTACCAGAGAGCTTCAGAGACTTAACCTCTCTCGAAGTTGTTGACTTAAGCCACAACAAACTCAACGGCTCGATCCCATCGTTCATCTTCGCTCACCAAACTCTCCAGCAGCTAACTCTCTCCTTCAACGGCTTCACTTCTATAGACTCTCCTCACTACTACTCGCCCTCGGGTCTCCCCAGCGAGCTGATCTCCGTCGACCTCAGCAACAACCAGATCAGAGGCCCGTTACCTCTGTTCTTGGGCCTGTTACCGAAGCTCTCGGCCTTGTCGTTAGAGAACAACGGCTTCTTCGGTATGGTTCCGAGGCAGTACGTCTGGAGAACCGTGTTGTCGCCTCCTGGGTCCGGTTTCGCGAGGTTTCAGAGGCTGTTACTTGACGGGAACTTCTTGTTTGGTGTCGTGCCGGGTCCTTTGATGGGGCTCGAGCCTGGGTCGGTGAATGTGCAGCTCGCTGGGAACTGCTTCTCGTGGTGTCCGGATACGTTGTTCTTCTGTCAGGGACGAGAACAGAGATCTCTTACGGAGTGTAGAAAGTTTCGCCGTGTTATTCCTTGATTGCTTCTTTTTTTTGTCTTGGGTTGGATCTTCGGGTCGGGTCGGATCTTTGTGATCATGTGAAGGTTTTTTTTGTAGGGTCTTCAGGCAGTTTGCTTAACCCAATGTTTGAAATGTGATTAAATTAATAAAAAGGCCGTTAAGAGAGTCAACTAGGCGATGATATAATATATAGTATCTAATGACAAACTAATTAATGTAATCATTAACATGGATGATCAGATAAGATGATTCTGTTGGATATGGTTTTTGGACTCTAGCAGCAAACCATTGGGGAAGCAAAGATTTTGATTTGGGAGACTGGTGAGATTTCCTAAGTGTAGTTTGCTTGGGCTTTTCCACTTTGGGCCCTTATCTGAACCTGTATTAGACGATACGATAAACAAAAAGATACTCCATAGCGCACATAATTCAGAAAGGAGAGAACCGGAAAAATGTTAAAAAGAGTGGTCAGAGAATCGAAATCTAGATGTCAGTGTTTTATCAAATCAACAAAAATTTCCTTCAATGAAGCTTACATGCATTTGTGTTTTCTCAAACGTCAACACTAGCAATATATAACAATCTGAGTCGAGACGAAGGAAGTAGGAACAATTCGGATTATATTGGTTCATGAAACACGATGTGTCAACCATTGATTTCATATCCTTTACATTCATATGGTATGATTAATTGATTATGAGTACTTTTTGAGTGGGTGACGAAATAATTTAAGCAATTTGCTTGCCCATTCCTTGAAATAGTAACAATATTTCTTTCTTTGCTCCACAAATATTTCTTAGAATTGAATTTAAATAATAAACATTGTCCCTGGACATTGTCGGAATCCCCTTTATTGCCACTTTTTAGTTGTCACGAATTTGAAGAAAGGAAAAAGAAAAAAAAAGGAGAAAAGTAAATGCGAGCATCATTATTATTCGTGGATAAAATATTAAATCGAAAACCCTTTCTCAAAAAAATAAATAAAAAAAATATTAAATTTGAGTTTCCATTATAGTAGAACTTGATATTGAAAATGCAAATGACTTTGTTTGAACAGAACAAAAAAAACGAACATCTTAAGACCATCTCCATCCATAAGACCTTATAATGGAGTGTTAATAATTAAAAAATACTCCCTCCGTTTTTATATATATGACGTTTTGAGACTGGTTTCTTGTTCCACTTTACATGTCGTGTTACAGAAAACTAGGCAAAATATATTAGTATTGACTTTATTTACCCTTCATATTATGCTTTTTAATTAACAGATAAGGCTCATTGTTCTTTACGTTAATAAACGACAGAGGATAATAATGTAATTGTGAAAATTGTCTTGTTTGGCGTGAAATGTGTAAAACGTCATATATATAAATACGGAGGGAGTAGTTAATTAAGATGACTAGATAAGTTAAAAAGCTTTGTTAGTGTTAATAATTTTTTCCTCTCCAATGGGAGAACCTATGGGAGGGGTTCTAAATTTTTTTAACACACATA
>OVBX01002025.1:569-22266 GCA_900406325.1 Erucastrum elatum | reverse complement strand
TCTCTCTTTTTCAATATCTCCATCTACATTTTACGTTATTTACATGATAAATAATGTTTTTTCGTAATAAATCACTGATAAGTGATATGTGACTAGTGTTAAGTGGAGATGCTATTTTCATTTACTTTTTTTTATTACTTGAATTTACATCTTTAGACTGTAGATACACTTTAGACACACTTTAGACATACTTTGTACGATCTTTTTTTTTGGCCACGGCATTATACGCTAGGCTTTTCAGTTTAACTGGTAATTTGTACATAGTCATCTGGTAGATCGTAATTAGATGAGTATTAAACTGCGTAAATCATTGTACCTAATCGCGTGAAGATTGAGTATGAAACAATCAAAATTAAATGAAAACATTAAATGATCACTTATCAAATAGTTAAAAACTTGCAATTACATTTCTTTTTGTAAACTAAAAAACTAGCAATTACATGCGTTTAGATAGTATAGTATCACCAATCTGTTTGTGCAAACAGATGCTTAATTAAATACAATATGTATTCTGCAGCTGGATTCAAAATGTAGTAGAGTTTTGTTTTTGTCTCCGATGCTGCATGTGGTTACATACGTCCTGCTTCGAAACTGAGAATGAAAGAAAACATAGTACCATAATTAAACAAATGAGTGATTTACAAATTCGGAAACGTGCGTAGATATAAGAGGATTCAAACGGGTTGGACGTAGCCACGTAGATACTTGATCTGATGTCTTTTCAGCTAATCAATAAATCGAAGTTATGAAACACAAATGCATGCTCGTCGTTATCGTCACCCCTCGTTCTCCGTATGCTGTACCTTTGTCACTCGTTTATGTACTGGGGTCCTTGATAGATCTCTCACATAATCACATGATCTATTACTGTTTGCCTTTTTTTCTTTTCTCGAGTGATATTCTAATTCGTTAGATATCTATCTTCATTGGTGCTATTCACTGAGAAACAATCAGTGTTTGAAAATTAATAAGGGATATACACCCGTTTTCACAGTTCATTATTATAATGTCGTGGTCCACACATTTAATAGCTACCTGAGACTACTATCTAACCCGGCCTTGGCTGGAACTCTGGCTATGTTTATTCTTTAAAGTTTACCTAAACATATATTTTGGAGACTGTATACTATATTACTGGTATATAAATTTGAGTTCAATGCCGAAATTTAGAAACAAGACACTGACGAAATAAAATACTTAATCACGCATTCACAATAGTATGTAATGTTGGGGAAATGGTGATCTACCCGTATAATTGATATCATGTGACATATAACTCTTGAATTATAAATACTAGATAACAAAACAAATTTAAATGTTTACATTATCATAATACCCATGGATGGCATGTTCTAAAATTTCGAAAACCATAAACAATTAATAAGGCTTTATATAATTTGTATATAATTTTTTTAATAGAAATTTAAGAGTATATATATATGTAAAAAAATCTTAAAATTTAGGGGACCATACACCAATGTTTCAATAACATATACTGATGAACAAACGACCATGAATTATCAGTTCCGAAAATACATTATCTAAAATAATTCCACCTAATAAGTATTTTCTGACTTTTATAATTAATCAAATAAAGCCAAATAAATCATGCCTGGCTATTTTAAAAATTTATCCAATAATTAAAATAATAGACAGATTTTACAATAAAAATAAAACATAACCTTAGTAAGTAAACCGATATTACATTAAGCCCAAAAATCTTGTGCAAAAAGAAAGAAGAGACACTTACCCTAAATAGGCCATACCCATTGGCTATTGCCGTCACTAGGATAGTACAGCGTCCCCAACTATATCAAGTAAGAAAAATGCGATGGTCATGTGAGTCAGATTTTGGATTCTCATTAACCAATAAGAAAGTGACACATCATAGATAACGTTTTATTTGTAATAAAAAGAGAAAAAAATTTACAAAAAAAAATATTATTAGCGTAGTATTCTCGATTTCTCAAAACGTCTCCTCTTTCTCCGCCTCACAATTCATCTCTCGGAGCTCTGCTCTGCTTCTGCCGGCGGGGAGGTTGAAATGTCGGCAAAGCTGCCTCTATCTCCTATTAGCCATCAGTTCTGTCGGAGCAGCTCCAGGTTCTGGAACAGCACAGCCACGACTCACCGGCTCTGTTATCCGGTTTCTGATCCTTTTCTCATCGGCTCGTCGAGCCAGTTACGCGCTCGTCACCACCCTCTGATCTCTTTCGCGGTTACGAAGGTTTCTCTATTGCATGACCTCGGAGCCACCGGGGCAGTTCTTGGTGGAGCCTACGCGCTCGTCTTGAGCTTCGAGAGTCTCACGAAACGAAACGTGATCTCACAGGTCTCTTAACCACTTTAGTTTCTGATGTTTTCCTTTTCTCGAACAAAAAAAAACACAAATGAGTACATTTTTGTTGACTGTTGAATGAAGTTCCTGTTGCCGTAATAACTAGAAACATAAAACGAGATTAAGATGTACTTCGATGTAGTAAGTTCATGTTTTAGCTCTGGATTTGCGAGGATGAGGATTTTAATTATTTAATGACGTTAATTTTTCTCTAAATTGTTTTGGACGAATAGAGATTGAGTAGAAAGCTTGTGCACATACTATCCGGTCTGCTTTTTGTACTATCATGGCCAATCTTCAGGTATGCCTTTTCTCTATAACACACTGGCCAATGCAACCTCTTTCGCATCATGATTGTTTTTTTTTCATCTTTTAATTAAGTGTAGCGCATCGAAGGAGGCTCGATACTTTGCTGCTTTAGTTCCACTAGTGAATTGCGCTAGGCTTGTTGTTAATGGACTATCCGTCTCCCCCAATTCCACGCTAATTAAATCAGTCACTAGAGAAGGAAGACCAGAGTAAGTTGTTGTTTAGCTTTTTCTCTTTGTTGTCTGATTCCTGATGATTTTCAAGAATCTCATGATCCATATTTCTTTATTTCTTTCCAACCATCTTCCCCCCCTCAGAGAGTTGCTTAAAGGTCCCTTGTTCTACGTTCTAGCCCTTCTCGTCTCTGCGGTTTTCTTCTGGAGAGATTCTCCTATCGGTATGATCTCGTTGGCAATGATGTGTGGTGGCGACGGTAACTGTCCTTATATCAATAATTTTTTTTATTACAAACTTCAATATACTGAATGAAGTACCCAAAACTTGTAAAATATGATTAGTATGAATTATTATACATTTTCTTTGTCATTGTAAGATTATTATAATTTGCTAATTATATACTAAAACACATGTGTCTATGTAGGAATAGCTGATGTCATGGGACGTAAATTTGGATCACTGAGGATACCTTACAACCCAAGGAAGAGCATAGTGGGAAGCATCTCCATGTTCATATTCGGCTTCTTCGTCTCCATTGGGTAAAAAAATACCAAACCTACAATATCAATTATTCATAATGTCGTCCTCTTGATAAACTAGTCATTAAAAATAAGAAGATTTGCAACTAAACCAGAGCGTTCTTTCTTTTGTAATAATATGCAGGTTACTTTACTTTTACTCAAGCATTGGATACCTTCACATGAACTGGGAAACGACCTTTACAAAAGTCGCGATAGTATCAATGGTCGCTACGTTGGTCGAGTCATTACCCATCACAGATCAATTAGACGACAATGTTTCGGTTCCTCTGGCAACTATTTTGGCTGCTTATGTAAGTTTTGGGTATTAGATTACATCCCTCACAAACCGAACAAAATGTATTTGTATCACTTGCAAATCTGACCTACGGGTTTCGGCATGTAGCCAACACATATGCCAGTAGTTGTATTATTTGTATTTATTTTACCTCTGCATCATTTACATAGCTGCTCAAAGATACATAACTATTCTAGTTTCGGTTAGAGAATTCGATACATAGGAAAAACAAAGTGGACCACAAAAGTACCTCATGATGACACTCGTATATGATGCTCAAAGATTGGGGCTTTTTGAAAATGATACGGGTAGTATGATTTTTATAGAAAATAGTCTTTAAAGAAACTATAGAGCTATCGGTGTAATGTATACCGAATTAAGAAAAAGTTATCTAACAACCATGACTCTATGAGCGGTTGTCATTGATGCATCGTTTAGAATTTGCCATATTATCGGAATGCTTTTCCAATAAATATAATCCGTCTAAAATCTAATCAAATGTGCTTTGCTAAAATGCACAACGGATGCATGAATCTCCATCGATGAATCTATGTTACAAGAAATTTTTCTCCTAACTATTTTAGTTATTTTTCCTAATATCTGATTTTAATTAATTTATAATGGAATCCATAACTCAAATTTCTTCAAACCTAGAAAATGGTAGGTCTGATTAAAACTAGCTAGTAAGAAACGAACGTGTCAACACAAGCAGAGTATTCAACCAAAAGAATATTTTTTTCTAAAGTTCTCTATCATTTCCCTCCCATGTAATATAATATTGGGTCATTCTCTTAATGACAGAGACATACACAGCAACACCATTCACGAAGATAGATAAGCCGAAGCAACTCTGTTACAAAAAAAAAAACTCTATAAAGACTTCGTAAACTTAATATAAAAGAAAAGTATGAAAGATATATACATATGTGAATCGTGATGTGTGTGCGAGCGTGAGAACTGTAGAAAAAACATGAGCAGTACATTTCAAATCTTTGTTCTTTTTCTTTTGTAACACAATTTCAAATCTTTGTTCGAAAGAAAGAAAAATGTATCATGTTTAGCCCTTCCTACATGTCACTATAGTACTTTGCTTGTGAATATGAAACTTCTCTTAGCGACGATAAAACAAAACAATACAACTGGATCAACATTTATCTACTAGCTACTATTTCTATTTTCTACTATTAGATCGGTTACGGAAAATAGTCGAGGCCACCTAACCACCGTCTGACACTAGTTTAACGACTAAAAGAGCACGTACATTAAATGCTATATCTCATAGTATCCAATGTTATTCATTACTAAATTCGTGGCATGTATCCAAAATATATTGTACCACGTAAGGTTAAGTAAACGACATGGAGAAAGAAAAACTAAACCGGCGAAAACACTGACGTCATCGGAAGCGGCCGATTCTGGTCTCCACGCGTGTATCGGCAGGTTTACACGTGTCATCCAGTGTGAACGATAAAGCAAAACTATTCAAGGGTAGTTCAGTAAAAAAGACGAGCATGCCAAGTAATAACGTCTCCGCTTCTGCATTAAACACTCGTCACCTTTACAATTCCGAGTACCTATAACGCGCGAGAGAGATCTTTTATTCTGTAACCTTAAATGGAAATAATCGAAATAAATTTAATAGAGAATCTTAAATGTTTTGAATTAAAGATAATCAACAAGTAAATTAAGTTTCATTACCGAAAATACACGACGATAATCACACGGTTTCGCCGTTTAGCGAGGAAGCAAGTCGTTTCTTTGTCCGTTATATATTCCGATGATGGAAGTGACGACGGAGACAAGCAGCTTGCATAAGAACGTCCACAACCGTTACAGATATCTCTCCGATTACGGAGGAAGCTCCACCGTGCGGCGTTTCATGTTCTTCGTCTCCTGCTTCGGTCTATACGCTCTGGTGGCCTCAACGTACGCTTGGCTCGCATTTCCACCGCATATCGGACGTACGGACCATGTCTCGTCGTATTCGCTGGGTTGTAGAGAGGACAATGAGGGTTCGTGGTCCGTTGGCGTTTACTATGGCGATTCTCCCTTCACACTCAAACCTATCGAAACCGTTAGTCTTGGAATGGTTCTTCTACCTTCGTTACATATCATTCTAGGGTTTATGAATGTGTAATCGTAATTGCCTTCTGGTGATTTTTGTATAGGTTAATGTATGGAGGAACGAGAGTGCAGCGTGGCCTGTGGCTAACCCTGTTTTAACATGTGCCTCTTTGACCAACTCTGGTTTTCCAAGTAACTTTGTAGCTGACCCCTTTCTCTATGTTCAGGTACATACAGCTTCTACGTTTTTTTTTGTGTAACAGTTTCTACTTCTCTTCATTGGTACAATTTTGTTGTAAACAGTGTGAAATTGTTGTAAACAGTGTTCTAAAAAATCGGTTTAGTAAGTAAATTAGGTCTACTACCTGAAACGATTATTTGGTGTCCATTTAAACAATAATCTGGTATAAGACGCCTAACCACTCTCTAATGATTTCTTAAATGTTAGTTGCAAGTGACCAAATGTTTTTTTATTTTATTTGATCAGCCTTGTCAAATCATATCTTTATGTAAAAACAGGGTGATACTCTCTACCTCTTCTTTGAAAACAAGAACCCCATCACATTGCAAGGAGACATAGGAGTTGCTGAGAGTACAGACAAAGGAGCTACGTGGAAGCCTCTTGGTGTAGCTTTGGACGAGCCTTGGCACTTGTCTTTCCCGTTCATCTTCAATTACAACGGACAAGTAAAGATACTCACTGATAATAAAAACAAACTTTCACAGAGCGTTTTCTCTAAATTATTATAACCCTACTTGTTTTTTTCCATATTCCAAAAGATATACATGATGCCGGAGAGCAACCAGATAGGAGAGCTTCGTCTCTACCGTGCAGTCAACTTCCCCTTAAGCTGGAAACTAGAGAAAGTCCTCTTGCATAAGCCCCTTGTCGATTCGACCATTATCCGTCACCAAGGAAACTACTGGCTATTCGGATCAGACCACAGTAGCTTCGGCGCCAAGAAGAACGGTCAGCTAGAAATCTGGTACAGTACCACTCCCCTCGGACCGTGGAAGCCACACAAGAAGAATCCTATCTACAACGGTAAAAGAAACGTCGGGGCAAGAAACGGAGGCAGAGGGTTCTTACACGACGGAAACCTCTACCGTGTCGGTCAAGATTGCGGCGAGAACTACGGGAAAAGGATACGCGTTTTCAAGATTGAGACTCTTTCCAAGGATGAGTACAGAGAAGTCCAAGTCCCACTAAATTTAGAAATGTCCCGTAAAGGTAAAAACTCTTGGAACGGGCTTAGGCATCATCAATTCGAAGTAACACAGCTAAGTTCCGGTGGATACATTGGTATTGTCGATGGTGACCGCGTGACTTCAGGAGATCTGTTTCATCGGGTCTTACTCGGATACGTCTCTCTCTTAGCTTCTATCACATTGGTTTTGTTACTAGGGTTTTTGCTAGGGATCGTGAACTGCATTGTCCCATCGACATGGTGTGTGAACTACTACGCGGGAAAAAGAACCGATGCGCTTTTGAATTCGGAGACTGATGGTTTTTTCTTATCGGATAAGTTGAGACGGATGTGTTCTCGGTTAAACCGAGTCCCACCTTTTCTGAGAGGACTCGTGAAGCCTAGCTCTAAATTTGGAAAGTTATCACTCGGTTTGATACTACTCGTGGGAGTCTTTCTCTCATGCGTAGGCATCAGTTACATATACGGTGGAAGCGGAGCTGTTGAGCCTTACACTTTCAAAGGTCATGCATCTCAGTTCACGTTAGCAACTATGACTNGTTCCAAATTTGGAAAATTATCACTCGGTTTGATACTCCTCGTAGGAGTCTTTCTCTCATGCGTAGGCATCGGTTACATATACGGTGGAAGCGGAGCTGTTGAGCCTTACACTTTCAAAGGTCATGCATCTCAGTTCACGTTAGCGACTATGACGTACGACGCACGTCTCTGGAACCTGAAAATGTACGTGAAGCATTACTCTCGATGCGCTTCCGTGAAAGAGATCGTTGTCATATGGAACAAAGGACCTCCTCCTGAAGTAACCGAGCTAGACTCCGCCGTGCCGGTTAGAATCAGAGTCGAGAAAAGGAACTCTCTAAACAACAGGTTCAATGTGGACCCGCTGATTACAACTAGAGCCGTTCTTGAACTGGACGACGATATAATGATGTCTTGCGATGAAATCGAGAAAGGGTTCAGAGTCTGGCGTGAGCATCCGGAGAGACTGGTGGGGTTCTATCCGCGTTACGTTGACCAGACCATGACTTATAGCGGGGAGAAGTTCGCGAGGAGTCGTGAGGGGTACAATATGATCCTCACGGGTGCTGCGTTTATGGACGCTGGTTTCGCGTTTGGGTTGTATCAGTCTGAAGAGGCGAAGCTTGGGAGGGTGTTTGTGGACGAGAAGTTTAACTGCGAAGACGTTCTGTTGAACTTCTTGTACGCGAACGCGAGTGGTTCGGCGAAGGCGGTGGAGTATGTGAGACCGTCGGCTTTGGTGCTTGATACTTCGAAGTTCTCGGGTGTGGCGATTAGTGGGGACACGGATCAGCATTACAGGAAGAGAAGCCAGTGTCTAAGGAGATTCTCCGAGTTGTACGGGAGTTTGTCTGATCGGAGGTGGGAGTTTGGTGGCAGAAAAGATGGGTGGGATTTGTAGAAAGAAAAAGAAGTTCTTAGAAACTGTTGTAGGGAATGAACAAAATATGATTAGTAAAAATTTAAGAATTTTAAAATACCGATTAGTGGGTGGGAATAAGAAAAACTAATATGGTAATTTGAATTCCCGTTTAATCGGTTGAATAAAATTTAATTTCGGTACATAATACATTAAGGTTTACAAGAGTTTGACCATAATCTCAAAATCAGGACCAGCTTTAGATAAAAGGACCGAATTTTACTTGTAGTGGGCCGAATCATTTTTAAGCCCAACAGAGGAGAAAATATTTGTTAACCGTATTTTTCTCACTTTTACGTTTTAACTAAATTTTTTTGATGATGATGCAAGATAATGGGATGATGTCAGGGCTTACACAACATTCAGCAGCTGGTAATGAGTGAGAGCAGTAAATTACTGCAAATAATAACACTATTTTATTACATTAGAAAAAAAGGAAGAAGAAGAAGTTGAAGAAGAAGTAGAAGGAAGTGTGAGACACATTCCTCTCTCCTCCATCAGTTTTTTCGCTAATTTATCTCTCCTCTTCCCAATATTCTCTCTCTCTCTCTCTTACTTTTTTTTTTGTTTCCTTCAATCGAGAGTAATTCGCTTTTTATTCGGTACAAATTTCGAAATCGGAACCCACCACCACCACCACCCTCAACCCCCTACCAACAGATCTAACGGTTCTCTAATTGTTGTTTCTGTTTCATTGTGCAATCGATTCCTTTCTAGGAGAGATTCTATCATAGAAGAGGCAAATGCTGGCGGCAAATGGAGAAGGAATTTGATTCAAAGCTTGTTCTTCAAGGCAATGGCGGTGGAAGCGGCAGTGTGTCTAGAAGCAAGAGCTTCTCCTTCAAAGCTCCTCAAGAAAGCTTCACCATCCAGGATTTTCAGCTCGGCAAGATCTACGGCGTTGGTTCTTACTCCAAGGTTTGCTAATTAGTAATTCAAATCTTTGATTCATGGAACCAAAGCTCGATGATACTCCCATTCATGGAAACCTATATTGAATTGATTAAATATCTTGAAGTGAAAACTTTTTTTTTGTCTTAATTTGATTCTCTTTATCCAATTTTTTTATTATTTTAAATCAGGTTGTTAGGGCAAAGAAGAAGGAAAGTGGAACTGTGTATGCATTAAAGATCATGGATAAGAAATTCATCACAAAGGAGAATAAAACAGCTTATGTGAAGCTCGAGAGGATCGTTCTTGATCAGCTTGATCATCCTGGGATCATCAAACTCTTCTTCACTTTTCAAGACTCCTTCTCACTATGTAACGTTACTCTTCTTCTTACTTCAAAAATGCCAGTGGACTTGTTGTTATGCCTGATATAGAACAAAACTCTGTGTAATTGTTTTTTACCAGTCTTCTCACTATGCTTTTTTATGGTAGATATGGCACTTGAATCTTGTGAAGGTGGCGAGCTTTTCGACCAAATTACTAGAGTAAGATGATCTCAATAGAACCTTCATGATGTTTGACTATTTGTAGGGCTGGGCATGAATCTGTAACCCAAAATCCAAAACAATCTATGGTTACTTTATAGGATGTGAAACGAAACAATCTATGTGTACTTGCAAATGTATTAGAATGAAACCTATGAAGTATTATAAAATAGAACTGAAATCCGAAAAAAAATCCAATCTAAACCCGAACAGGTACCTAAA
This sequence comes from Erucastrum elatum, assembly GCA_900406325.1. Classification (NCBI taxonomy): domain Eukaryota; kingdom Viridiplantae; phylum Streptophyta; class Magnoliopsida; order Brassicales; family Brassicaceae; genus Erucastrum; species Erucastrum elatum. Next base: position 12,258 of record OVBX01002025.1, on the reverse strand, counting down.
CGCCCAGGCCTGTATGTAGGAATTTGACATACCTTNTGGGCATGAATCTGTAACCCAAAATCCAAAACAATCTATGGTTACTTTATAGGATGTGAAACAAAACCGACCCGAAACAGATGTGTACTTGCAAATGTATTAGAATGAAACCTATGGAGTATTATAAAATAGAACTGAAATCCGAAAAATCCAATCTAAACCCGAACAGGTACCTAAACGCCCAGGCCTGTCGGTAGGAATTTGACATAACTANGACATACCTTCTTCATGTGCAGAAAGGTAGGCTATCTGAGGATGAAGCTCGGTTCTACAGTGCACAAGTTGTGGATGCTCTTGAGTATATACATAACATGGGACTCATACACCGTGATATCAAGGTATCTTCTCTTTCATGGCATAGGCTTGGGGCTTGAAAAATTATATTACTATTAGGAGCCGAACAGAAATAATTAAGTAGCTTTGTTGGTAATGTCTCTGCCCCCAATGGCTGTGCTTAAGTGTTTTTTCTTTCTTCTTCTTGAAAATGGTAGCCGGAGAATCTGTTGCTGACTTCAGATGGACACATCAAGATTGCGGATTTTGGTAGTGTGAAGCCGATGCAAGATAGCAGGATCACAGTTCTTCCTAATGCTGCTTCTGGTAATATATGACACCATCCATGATCCTTTCTTATATTTCGGGGCTTAAGGTCGGTCTTTTCAGACAATTATTGTCAGATTCTGGTTTAAGCCCTGTCTCTGTAAACTGGTGACGTATAATACAGACGATAAGGCGTGCACTTTTGTCGGAACTGCTGCTTATGTTCCTCCTGAAGTTCTCAACTCTTCTCCCGCAACTTTTGGGTTAGATTGTTTTATTTTTTTGTTCTATAATTTGTTTTTTGTGGATTTCAATGCTCATTATTACTCTGTGGAACATTATTCAAACAGAAACGATCTATGGGCTCTGGGATGCACTATCTACCAAATGCTTTCAGGGACTTCTCCATTCAAAGACGCAAGTGAATGGTTGATTTTTCAAAGAATTATAGCCAGAGATATAAAGTTCCCAAGTCATTTTTCAGAAGCAGCAAGAGACCTCATTGACCGGTTGCTGGTAATGTTACTATAATAAGCCTTTGTCACTAGTCGAATGATATGTCAGTAACTCTTTTACTGTTGTGATCTCTCTCAGGATACTGATCCAAGCAGAAGACCAGGTGCTGGGTCAGAAGGTTATGCTGCCCTAAAGAGGCATCCTTTCTTTATGGGAGTTGACTGGAATAATCTAAGGTCTCAGACTCCTCCAAAGCTAGCCCCAGATCCTGCGGTAGGTTTGCTGTTATACTCTAGACTTGTGACGGCTGTTACTATTATCGTTTTGTTCGTTTTGTTAAATTGGTTATTCTTACCTGATGTGCAGTCTCAGACAGCATCTCCTGAGAGGGATGACGCTCATGGTTCTTCTCCATGGAACCCAACTCATATTGGGGATTCTTCAGCCGGACATAGCGATGGGCACAGTGCTCCTTCTACACCTTCTGAATCATCGGGTTCCATAACACGGCTTGCTTCAATAGACTCATTTGATTCGAGATGGTAAAAAGCTCCTGAAAACTAGACTCTCTAGTTAGAGAACTTGCTTACTTATTATTTTTATTTTCATGTGTTATAACAGGCAACAGTTTCTGGAGCCGGGAGAATCGGTCCTGATGATATCAGCAGTGAAGAAGCTTCAGAAAATAACGAGCAAGAAGGTGCAGCTAATACTAACCAACAAACCCAAGCTAATCTATGTTGACCCGTCGAAGCTAGTCGTAAAAGGGAACATCATCTGGTCTGACAACTCGAATGATCTCAACGTTGTAGTCACAAGCCCTTCTCACTTCAAGATTTGCACGGTAGGGGCATCATTTCCTTCTGATTTGTCTCTCTCCAGTCTCTCTATTAAAAAGATGTTGAAACTTAAATTGCGAATCTTCTTGAAATCTGCAGCCAAAGAAGGTTTTGTCATTTGAAGACGTGAAACAGAGAGCTTTGGTGTGGAAAAAAGCAATCGAGACTCTTCAGAATCGCTGAGAGAAGAGCTCATGTGAAGAAGAATTGTCTGTTGTTACATATTTGTGTTTCTTTCCTTTTAAAGATATGAACTGAACAAACTCGATTCATCAGATGTTTTACCATAGCCGACAAAAGAAATGTTTACCATACCCAACTTTGAAAATACCAGTTCCACATTCGCACAACTTGACACACAGCCAGTTTTACAAAATTTGGGGTCCTTGAGCCAAATTTTCTTTAGGACCTTATAGCAATCTTTTAAAAAAACTTTTAAATAATATTTTAACATAATTTTAGTAAGAAATTATTTGTAATAAACTTAATTTTGATTATATAAAATCTAAATTTAAATAAGAAGATATCAATATATTTGATTTGTTAGAGTTAGTTTTCTTTGGAAACTTCCAAAATAAATAAGTTAAAATTTTGAACTCCTGATATTATTACTCCGATTTCATACTAAAATTTCTGACTGAAAAACTGAAACAAATAAGTTTTAAAGTTAATTTTTTTGTTGATTTTATTAATTTCAAGTTTTAAGTATTTTGTTGGTTTTATTAATTTCAAGTATTAAGTATTTTGTCAAAACCATGATTACAATGTTGTAACCAAAACATACCCGAGTGTTGCAACTTGCATATTACAAACAAACTAAGTATATGAAAGAAAAAAATGATTGTTATTAGTAAGAGTTTCATAACATTGAGGAGCAAAACGACCGTCTTTCCTTGCTTTAACTATGAAAATATGAGATAAGCGGAAAAAATCATATAAAAGCTAGTTTCAACAGTTTTGTGAAATGCATCTTACTGATGCTTATTACATCATTTCTATCATCTTGTCTTCAGCAATTAATTTATTCATCACTAAATATGGATTAACGACAACAAATTTGTTTTATATGCTTATTACTCTCCTAAATTTCTAGGATGTTTTATAGAAAATTTATAATTATCAAATAAGTAAATAAATATATAGAATAGTACCAAATAAAATTATATCATTACTTCATGAATTGAATGAGAATAGTTTTTTTTCTATTTCCAAATGATATTCAAAAAATTAAGTTAGTAGTCATCAAAGACTATCTCAAAATCTTGTGTAGTATGCATCATTGTAGATTGATTCATGAGTTCAAGGAAGCCAATTGGAAGACTTCTAAAACTGTACTAATTGTGACATGTGAAGAACTGAGAAAATCATATGTATATTTGAGTTTTTAAGTGTCTGAAAAGTTATTTTTCGGAGAAATGTAGTAGTATTTATGTTAATAGTTATTGTGGAGCCATACTTATTACTTTGAGGTTCAATTGTACTAGAATTTGGTTAAATCAGTGAAAAATTTAGACCGATTAAATTAGTAGTTAAAGATATCATATTATACAAAATATTAAGTTAGTAGTATTATTTTCTTATAAATAAATTCATAAGATTATTTTTTAATTTAAATAAGATAGTAAACATAAATCATGTGGTAATTTTGTAGTCTATGAATTATCATTTGTAAATTAAATTAATTTAAAATACTATAAAACAAGATATAAGTAATGCAATGTACAAACAATATAAACCGATCTTTACTAGACGTTGAAACAGTTTTTTACAAGATATTTCTGTTTAGAAGCAACCATACAAGAATCCCATTTCCCCTTAATCTCGAAAAATCATAGATCACCATTAGTATCTATATTAATCTTTGAATAAAATATATAAGGTTCCGCAAACTAATAATAAACTGAATTCATTCAAAGAAAATGTCAGAGAGAGAGATTTGACAAATCAATCCGTATTTGTGAGAGTAGTAATATAAGACATATCCATCAGCTACTGTGAACACACATGAAATTTATTATTCACTCTTAGCTCATAAATGGGTAAATGCAAACAAATTGAAAACAATAAACACATCAATCTTTGTCACTGTTGTAAATATCTTCATCTACACTAACTGGTCGATAGTCAAATCTTATATCTACCTCTACACTAACTGGACGATAGTCAAATCTTCAACCAAATTTGTATTCCCTCTGTTTTTTAAAGTTAAATTTTTTAGTATTTTCACACATATTAATAAAATACATTAAATCACTATAAAGAATTTATCTTTTTCTGTAATTTTTAATTTTCAACAACTTTTAATCCATAATAATTCAACAGAACCAATATAATTTTCTTAAATTTTGCATTTTTTTCACAGAAAACATAAATATACATCTTTTTGAAACAAAATAATTTTCCAAAACATAAATCTTTTAAGAACAGTGAGAGTATATAAAAGTAACAATAACTGCGGTTAAATTCAAATTGGGAAAGAAATAAATAATGAATTCAAATTTGTATGTAGCAACTTGTTGGCCTAAACATTCCAAATATTTTTTTTTAAACATTCCAAATAATTATAACGCATAACAAAGTAAACATTTCTTATATTGAAAAAACATTTCCATCTTATTTTTCTCTCTTTATGCTTACTTGGAATGACTCAAACTCGACAAAGCTCATGGTATCGTCGTTGATCCAACCATACATCTCCAAGAACAGATTAGGTATCTTTGAAGTTTCAGGATATCGATCGATCGAATCTTCCCAAACATTCTTATCATCAAGGTTCTTAAGAACCTTCCAAACACAGTTGTTAGACTCAAATCCAGCTCCCATACCCATCATTAGTATCTTGTCACCTTTCTTCAGCCTCTTCTTAGCTTCCATGTAACCAAGAACGTACCATAAACCACTAGAAGATGTATTCCCAAACCTATGAAGCGCCATTCTCGATGGCTCGGTGTCAAATTCCGTGAGCCCCAAGCTTTTACCCACACCTTCTATAATTGCTCTTCCTCCAGGGTGAATACAAAAGTGTTGCAAACCTGTTTTCAAGTCTAGACCTATTTCTGAGCTCGTAGACTCTCCTTTTGCAGTGGTTCTTTGTCTAAAAGCGCGTACTATCGCGTAGCGGATGAGTTCCTTGAGTGGCAAGACTCTAGGGAGGAGGACTTTTAGGTTTAGGGTTTGGGCTTTAGCAGCTGCTTTTTTTAGGTACTTGGTTAAGAGAAACCCCGGGTGACCATCTTTGTCTTCCATCTGCATGCAGCACGAGTAGGCCTCGTCGTCCGAGCCCACGTGGACTCGGACCACAGTCACGAGCTTCATCAAAGCCTGGTTCTTGAACCGCGGTGCGTTGGTTAAGAGAACAGAGCTTCCTCCAAGACGGAAGAGACAGTTTGAGAGCATCATTGACCTATCTTTACCGCAATACCAATGAGAACCCATTGTCTCGGTGCTAACCACGAGTGCAAACGAGTTCTCTCGAGTCTCAAAGATCCGTTGCACTATATCAATCGATATAACGCTCGCGCCACACCCTAACCCCGAGAGGTTGTAGGATTTGATGTCTTCACGCATCTTGTATCTGTTGATGACTCGTGAGGTTAGAGAAGGAGATGGAGCGAATAGGGATACGTTGACAACAAGAATGTCTATGTCTGAAGGAGAGACAAAGCCCTTTGTCTTGTGGAAAAGCTTGTCTAGGGTGTCGAACATGATCTCGTCCGTCTCGAAGTGAGCGTCGAGGAGTGTAGGAGAGACTTCTCTACCTTCGAGGACGTTTCTTGGGCCGTAAGTTTCCTCTCCTATACCGGAACTGACCATAGTACGGAGAAGAAACCTGTACTCTTCGAGACCTAGATTCTTGTTTCGTTGAACGACTTTAGCACAAGCCTCGGTGTCGAGTTTTCTCTCGTCTTTGCCCTTGTAGCACTCGTAGTGAAGCATGAAACAGTTTCTTTGGTTTCTTTTGTTGAGAACAAACTTGGAGATGTAGAAGATGAATAGAACAGAGACGAGGAATATAGAAGGGAGTGAAAAGAGCTCCATAGAAAGTGTATTTCTATTTTCTTTTTTTTTTCTTTTTTCTCAAGTTGTGTCGAAGTTGTAGGAAATGTACGGCTTTTTATAGAGAAAATGATATGGTGAGCTCTTGTTTAAAATTAGTTGTCCTGGAATTATTACTCCCCCACCAACTACTTTACTATTTAAAGAAAGTTCTGGTTTCTCCATTATATGCATGCTAATGGGGCCATTTGATCCCCATCAAAGTCTGCATTGAACCCCCTTTCTTGCTAAAATAATATTTAAAATAGTTAAAATAAAATGTAAGCGTATTTTGTTTCCACCAAAAAGAGTTTGAGCATATTTTTTTCTATAAAATTGTCAGGATTTAAAATTAATTATAAAAGAGAGATCTGCTAAATAGAATGATTGTTTCATAAAATTGATTTGTTTTAAGTTTATAAGAGTTTCCGTTTATGTAAAAAGTATCACCAACCAAATTTAAGCAAAATAAAAAGAAGTATATCGACGTACTCTCCATATATAATATATAGTTTTTCTTTTTCATTTATCCTATTCGGTGGCAATGGTTCAAGGCATCTTTCGCATATATGTTGTTTAATGTTTATTTTAACCAATGAAACGAGGATTAAACTCTAGAAGTATGGAACGTGGAATATTCACAAAGGCATCAACAAAACCAATATTGATAAATAAAACCACAATCAAAGAATTCGACACATGGTCACGAGTCTCATGTGCTGGTTGATGATTTGTGTTAATGATTGTATCATCAAATAAATTCGTATGTGATGTTGTATCGTCTTTTAGTTAACCACTACAATAAATTAATATATCGACTGACCATCTTTGTAAACCCAAAATTGAAAGATACAATTATTACAATAACTCTCATAATCCTGAGTACCTGACACCGACCCAACCAACATAATAAGTACGTTTGGTGACTAAAAGATTAAAACTGACGTGCGTTCTACGTTGGTTCGAGTTTGAATTTGGACACATGATAAAATAAAATTTCCAGTTTGTGAAGTTGTAGCATTTAATCTCCAATCGTAAATGTCTAGTGTGGTTAATTAGATAAAAAGCAAGTAGTGGCCTAGTAGGTAGTAGAAAGCAGTGATCTATCAGTGATCAGTCTCATGCGACATTTATGGACCATGATCAGTTTCATGCTTTGATTTACTAACCTTATCTTATTCTAGGTCAGCTTATTATGATTATTAAATGTTTCCATATTCCACTTCTTAAGAGTTACGTAGTTAAGTTGTTCTCAAACTTTGACACCCTACCTTGGACCTTATTCCTATCAATTAATCAAAATTAGCTATATATTTCGATTGGTTATGGGTTTCTGAAGAGAAGCACGCGCTCGAGCTCAGAGATGGAGAATTCAGTTCAAGGAGCTATCTTGCATTGACAGAAGCACTATAGTGTCAATGAGGTTGGATTCTGTTCGTTGTCAGCTTCAAGAATCACAGCTAGTGAGGATCAAGAAAGTCAGCAATTTAGGCTTTAACTGATGAATTAAATTTGACATCAAGAAGATGAGACGATAATAAGAGTTGAGTGTTGATGAGAACATTAGATATTAGATTCCTTGTTATCTTCTGATTCTTATTCTGGTTTTGCTTTTTTTTTTATGTCATTTTAAGAGATTCCATAAATTCCTATTGCCATTTTCGTGTCTAAAAATAGATATGATCAGAAATCAGATATTTAGATTCAACTCAAGTTACTAGTGTTTGAGGTTTTAGATTCAAATTAAATATGGTCGGAATGAAAAATAATGCAATGTCTACTATAAACCGGGAGTGATTTCTTTGTTGAACTTTTATACCGAGAGTATTTAAGACTTTTAAATGGTAAATGTATACATCCTCTATCCCCTCCCATTCCTTATATATTATTTTAATTTGTATACATATCGTCACTATAGTCATTTTCGCTAAAAAATAATGACATGTCTATAAAAAAAGATGACATGTCTTTAAAAAATAGTGATATGACATCAAATAAATTGTGATATGTAAAATTTTCTTATAAGAACTTATATTTTTCTGCACAAATTTTAAATATGATAATGACTAGGGGAAATTTCATAAATACACTTTTTTTGGTACCACTTTTCATTTTTACCACCACTCTAAGACTATTTTCACAAATACACTTTCATTAATAGATAAATGACTAAAATAACCCTATCACAAATCTAACCTAATTTTCAAAAAAAAAAAAAATCTCGAGAGAGAAAGCAATTGCAACGATACTACGGCGACGGCAACGCGACGACGGAGATGGCGACGGCAACACGACGACGGAGACGAGATCAAACGACGACGGCGACGAGATAACCAGAACTGTTGTTTCCATTTCGATTTCACTGATGCGAGCGAGAACGCGAGAGAGGAGGAGATCAAGAGGCAGACGCTGGTGGATTTTCATACAGTTTAGATCTAGTAAGATCATCTCCGAGTCGTGTCAGGAGGATCTGGTGGTTTCTCTCAATCTCTTCCGGTGTCTCCCTCCTGCGTCACGCGAGAACACGGGCCAAGAGCCTTCGGATCCCGAGAAGGAGCCTTATTTGGAACCCTCTTGGCCTCATTTCCAGCTGGTCTACGAGCTGCTTCTGAGATACGTTGTTTCCACTAATACTGACACGAAAGTGGCCAAACGGTATATAGACCATTCTTCCCTGTTGAAGCTGCTTGAGTTGTTTGATGCCGAGGATTCTAGATAGAGGGAATACTTGAAAACGATTCTTCATAGAATCTACGGGAAGTTTATGGTCCACATGCCCTTTATTAGGAAAGCAATCAACAATATTTTCTATAGGTTTATCTATGAGACAGAGAGACACAGTGGGATCGGGGAGCTCTTAGAGATTCTAGGCAGTATCATAAATGGGTTTGTGTTGCCTACGAAGGAGGAGCACAAGCTGTTTCTCATCACGGGTTCTTCTACGCTTTCTCATATTCGTGTGCCCACCATTAACTTGTTTTCTTTCTTTCCTCCTTTTTTGTAGCCGCAGACTCATGAATGGAATCTGCCCATCCATAAAGGTAAGTTTAATATTAGCCTCTCCTGGAGTCAAAGATAAATCTTTTTTTTTTAGATTGTTCTGCGCACACATGAGTGATCATCAAAGAAGAATGATGCTAAATGGTTTTTCATCGCTTAAACAAAGGTTTTATTCCCTCTGTGGACCGTAAAAAAAACTAAACATTGTCTTCTCTTTTTGCTCTTGCGGATAGCTCTCTTTATAAATTTGTAGATCCACTTTAACTACAATTCTTTGTGTATATATGATCGAAAAGCTACACTTTTTTGTACTTATTTATGTGTCTATGTCTCTAGTGCTCAATCATTGCCTAGGCATAATGATGTTATGAATACATATAATCATGTCTTTTCGTGAACTGTTTCTTAGCTCCAGTCCCTTAAATATCTCTTAGTATCCTCATATTGTTTCTCATAAACCTCTACCACTTTCTCTTGTCATGTCAGCTACTGGAACAAAACGAATCAGCACAAGCACTAGACCAGTTCCGAGAGATGCCTTGTTGATCAAACCGCAATCAAGATACCTCATGGTGGTATATAAGATTCCTGGATGGACAACAAGCTGCTGATTGAGGTTGCCGCGAAAAACAGAAACCACATCAGCAAAGATGATCAAGCATCTTGGCTGTAAATTTTCAAAAGGTTTGCGTCTGGTGGTGATGAGGAAGAAGAGGAAATCTTCACGTCCAAAGGTTCCGCTTCTTTTTCCTCAGGGAGGTCTCAGCCGTCGATCATGCCCATAAGCAATGACAATCAAAAATAAGGACTGCATAGAGTTCATCAGCTCATCTTCCTCCTTCACCAGATCAAACTCTACTTCTTAATTTTCATAATTTCCTTTGTCCCAGTCGTTCATTGTATATTTGCTTTACATGTACTGTCTTATAAGTCTTTATGTGACTTTCATTGATGTGTTACTACAATAGTTGTCTAGTAAATAGGTGAAATCAGTTCCCATCGTCCTCTTGCTCTCAGTCTGTCTATAAATGTTTGGTTTTAATATTCATCTTTGTTCGTGATTATATTATTGTCATACGATGCAATGGATGGAAACATGGATTAGTGAGTATAATTTCGGTATTGATAGCAAAAGCCTGATTAACAAGAATATAACAGCTCTTGTTATTGGCTTCTTCATTTTCACCTACTTTACAGCTCCACCCTATATAACAATTTATAAAGTATACACCAATTTATGAAGGGTTTATAAGGGTTTTTAAATGGTTTATAAACCAGTTTATGTCACTTTAAAACTAATATAATTATAAATTTGAGTTTTATGATATTCTGATAATACATCAAAATAATTTATAAGATTTTATAAAGTAGTATTTGAATAATGTATATACATATAATGGTTTATAATTAATATATCCACTTAGACAATTTATAAGGATTTATAAAGGTAAAATAAATCAGCTAGAAGAACTCTAAATCATTTAAAAAGTTTATAACTATTTGGAAAGTCTAATAAAAGAATTTACAAGAGTTTGTAGAATATTTTATAAGGGGGTTTAAGGTTATATAAATAATTTATAAGGGTTTATAAAATATTCATAAATTTTATAAATTATATACACCATTTATAAATAATTTATAAGGGTTTATAAAACATTCATAAAGTTTACAAACAATTTATAAAGTTTATACAACAATTTATGAGGGGTTTATAAGGGTTTATAAATCAGTTTATATCACTTTTAAAATTAAAATTAGTTTATCATAATAATAATTCAACTTAAAACCCCTGAAATTCTTATAAATCTGGGTTTTCTAATATTGTGATAATACATCAAAACAATTTATAAGCTTTTATAAAGGTAGAATAAATCATTTAGAAGAACTCTAAATAATTTAAACAGTTTATAACAATTTAGAAAGTCTAATAAAAGAATTTACAAGGGTTTGTAGAATATTTTATTAAGGGGTTTAAGGATATATAAATAATTTATAAGGGTTTATAAATCATTCATAAATTTATAAATATTATACACCATGAACTTATAATCCTTTATAAAATATTATAAAACTTAGAAAATACTAGTTTCATGAAGAGATTATATAACTTATAACCTCTTATAAACCTTTATAAAACTTAGAAAATACTAGTTTCATTAAGAGATTATATAATTTATAACCCCTTATAAAGTATTATAAAACTCAGAAAATGCTAGTTTCATGAATAGATTATATAACTTATAACCCTTTATAAACTTATAACCCCTTATTAAGTANATAATTTATAACCCCTTATAAAGTATTTTAAAACTCAGAAAATACTAGTTTCATGAAGAGATTATATAATTTATAACCCCTTATAAACTTATAACCCCTTATAAAGTATTTTAAAACTTAGAAAATACTAGTTTCATGAAGATATTATATAATCTATAACCCTTTATAAACTTATAACCCCTTATAAAATATTATAAAACTCAGAAAATACTATTTTGATGAAGAGATTATATAACTTATAACTCCTTATAAACCTTTATAAAACTTAGAAAATACTAGTTTCAAGAAGAGATTATATAATTTATAACCCCTTATAAATTTATAACCCCTTATAAAGTATTTTAAAACTCAGAAAATACTAGTTTCATGAAGAGATTATATAATTTATAACCCCTTATAAACTTATAACCCCTTATAAACCTTTATAAAACTTAGAAAATAATAGTTTCATAAAGAGATTATATAACTTATAACCCCTTATAAACCTTTATAAAACTTAGAAAATA
>OVBX01002024.1:0-17761 GCA_900406325.1 Erucastrum elatum | reverse complement strand
TTTTAGTTTTTATCTCATATATCATGCAAAAATATATTTTACAAAACAAAATTTTATTAAATATTAAGATTGTTTGTGCTAATCGAGATATCCGTAAGTATTCGTAAATATCTGTAAATATCTATTATTTTCCGGATATTCATTTTTCTGAATATTCGTATTTCTCCGAAGCAAGTAAATCGAAAAATTATATATACATAACATACGAAGTAAATCATAAATACTTTAAAAAAATCTGGATATCGATATATACCCATGTATTCGCTTACTTATTACCATGTATTCGCTTACTTATTACTGCTGTCTTTTAGCCGATTGTAGAAAAATGTTTAAAAATTATATCGAAACAATTAAGACAGGAAATGAGCTTGATAAATCTTGGTCAACAGGTTGACTAATCATTGTTAAATGTCAAATGGCAGCATATGCATATATATCTCTCCACGCAACCAGCAAAAAGTCCTTCTTAGATCGTGGTCCACTACAATAATGTAGTCCCAAATATTAATCACATGAAACATATCCATCTTGTTGATGGATACAACTCTAGATTTATAAGCAATCCCAAAGTCTACCAACCATTTCGAGATATTCTAAAAAGACTTCGTTAAACAAAGAGACAAACTGCTAAATTTAATATGCAATTTGAAATTGACTAAACTTTTGGTTGGAGTTTTTTGTTTGTAACAGTGTCGTTTGTATGATTATAAAATTGCAAGATGATTAATTAGATATATATATATATATATATATATATATACATTTTCATTTATTTATTGGTTTAGATTTTCAGCTTTATAAGCTCTTTTAAAACATGATAATAAATGTACATTATAGATCCAGTGTGATGTTTACCAACTTTGACTTTTAGATCAAATTTTGGAGTGCTAAAGGTAGATATGCATGTATGATGTATATATATAACCTCAAATCATGTAGTTTTTTTTCTTAATTCAAAATGTTTGATCTTTTTTTTTCAAAATGTTTGATCTTTGTTATATAGTTAAAGTCTTTCCAAGCCGCTAATAATTGATGTGTCATAATTCCACACTTGCACAATACATGAAGTTGTTGTTGTTGTTGTCAATATACACGAAGTTATAAATCCGATAAATTAGTTCGCTTGAGAATTGAGAATTTGAGATAGATAAATTTGTACCATTTTTACCAAAAAAATAAACTTGTACAACGTAATCAAGAAATTTCAACGTTGTCCTTTAGCAGCAACGTCGGCCGGTGGGTCCACGATTTCGGCTCCAAACCTTAACAGTGTTTATTAATTGAGACATTGATAACAATGATAACTAAGCATAGGCGTTGAAGTTGAATATTTTTTTCTTTTCCAATTTACTCGACACTATTATTCTTTCTTTTTCCTAATAAATCGGATGCACGATACATTCTTTTTAAGTACGTCTGTTGGCATTTGTTGAAAATAAAAAGAACTACTCAATATATAACTTTTTTTTTTGCTAAACATACTCAATATATAGCTTGTTTGCTTAGTTCAATTGGATTGGCTGTTGACCTTTCAAAATTTCGGAGTTACGTGATTGTGTTTTCTGATGGTTTGAAACATTGGAACCAAAATGTGTACAGATAAATTATAGTTATTTCTGATGGTTTGAAACATTACAGCCAAAAATGTGTACATATAAATTGTAAAAGTATTTAGTCGTAGTCCATTCATGTACTTCTACACTTGGTCTACAGTACTTTAAACTGGTGTCTCTATAATTTAATTTATAAGACTGCGAAATCAAACAAAGACTATTTCATTTGATTTTTTGATAATTTCTGAATATTAATATAAGAAACTTGCAGAATTTGTGAGATTTAACTAGTAAAGTCAAAGGATGTATTGGTTGCATATATAAAATCAACAATTCCCAAAATAAATTATGAGAGCTTTCAAAAAGAATATCAACTGAGAATAATGGAGAAGAAAGATTTCTCGAGGAGTGGCGGCCATGGAAGAGAAGAAAGAACCGATGAGATGAGAAAACTTGATTCTCATCAAGAACACGACCATATTATTAGATCCAAGGTATCATAATTGATTGATTGTTTTGTAAAATTTTAAACTAACCATATTTGTCATATATACATATGCACAAATCAATCCTGGATTCCAATACGTATGTTTCATAGTTTTCTGACATGTATCATATTTTTTGACGGCATCATTGATTTATCTTAATCGATGAAGCTTAATTATATTCTAAAAATTTTAGTTAGATAGATCTATGAACCTCTACACGGTTAGTTTTGCCTTTTCTGGTTTGATGATCAGTTTAATTTATTGCATTGACGTTGCATATCTTTTTCAAAATTCTGTAGTACCAGAGAAGAATTTTCACATGTATACAACAACACCAATAATTATGAGAAAGAAAGTTACCACCATGCATAGGATTTATAAGGCATACATATCAAATCAATAGATGTTTGTATATGTTTTATCTGTTTTGATTCATCATATATTATAAATATGATGAGATCAGTTGGACTCAATTAAAGTCGAAATGGAGGAGGCTAAAGAGGAAAACCGAAGGTTGAAGTCATCATTGAGTAGGACAAAAAAGGAGTTTGAGATCCTTCAAACACAATACAACCAATTAATGGCACAACATGAAGATTCGAATAAGTTATCACCAAAAGGCCATCATCAACACAAAGACGACGATGAAGAGAAAGAAAGAATTAGCGAGCGTGAAGAACTTGTCTTGTTGAGCCTAGGTAGACGGTCAAAATCACCGGTTCCAAGTGGCTCAGTGACGAATAAAGAAGATAAAATGAAAGACATCATGGAGGAAACCGATGACGACAAAAGAATGGATGAACAAGGGTTAAGAATGGGATTTGAATACAAAGATTTGAGTACTTCTAGTGAGAAGTTAGAGTTTGACCATAATCTAGGAAAGACGTCCTTGGAGGTCAGTAACAGTAATAAGATCCCATCAGAGAACAGTTTTGGGTTTAAGAATGAAGGAGATGAGCATGAAGATGATGAAGAGCCTTTGCCTCAAAACATTGCTAAGAAAACTAGGGTTTCTGTGAGAGCAAGATGTGAGACACCGACGGTTAGTACGTTTACTTCACATTTTTAATTTAGTATAATACATATGATTCATATGGTCCCCAGTGGGGACTCCCCACTAATTTTGAGTAAAACCCCATTTAAAGATATGAATCCTAACATGTATAATATAATTATTAGTTCTCAAAGATTTTGACTGGATATAAATTTCATCACTCAACTAGATGTATAAGTATTCATTTTGATTAGTTGGAAAAAAATGCTCATTTCTATTCTCTTTTAGCCTTAAGTTATTTTAGACAGGAAAACTGTTAACTAGTTCATATCTTGAATGTTAAAAACAATTTTCTGTTTAATTTTTCTTATATCTTTAGTAAAGGTATTTAACGTTACTTTTAAATATAAAAGACTTAATTATCTTGGGTTTGTGTTGGTGTAGATGAACGATGGGTGTCAATGGAGGAAATATGGCCAGAAAATAGCTAAAGGGAATCCATGTCCTCGAGCTTACTATCGTTGTACCATTGCACCTTCTTGTCCCGTAAGAAAACAGGTAACTAAATCGATAGTAAATAGTTCCAAGTACTGAGGAGCATATAGATATGTCATCAAAAACAATTTAACCATATAACAATCAAATCCCTTGTGTAGGTGCAAAGATGTTCAGAAGATATGTCTATACTTATCTCAACATACGAAGGAACACACAGCCATCCCCTTCCCATGTCAGCAACCGCCATGGCCTCTGCCACCTCCGCCGCAGCCTCCATGCTCCTCTCCGGAGCCTCCTCCTCCTCCTCTGCAGCCGATCTTCATGGCATCAACTTCTCTCTCTCCAGCAATAGCATCACTCCAAAACCACTTCTCCAAACTGGTTCTTCAGGCCATCCCACCGTCACTCTCGACCTCACAACCTCCTCCTCGTCCCAGCAACCGTTCTTATCAATGCTCAATAGGTTCAGTCCTCCTCCGCCTAGTAATGTCTCAAGAGCGAATAATAGTTACCCTTCGACCAATCTCAACTTCTCAAACAAGACCAACACATTGATGAGTTGGGGTGGTGGTGGTAGTAACTGCAATGAGCAATACCGTGCACCTTACGGCAACATTAGCACCCATCAACAATCACCTTACCAGCATATGATTCAAACTCGGACCGCTGGATTGTCTTTTGACTCATTTGGAAAATCTTCCTCATATTCTCCACATCCCACACAAAACAGTCTTGATCACTTCAATTTCAAGAATATTATTAATCATCAAGTGCAATCTTTACCGGCGGAAACAATCAAGGCGATCACAACAGATCCAAATTTCCAATCAGCTTTGGCGACTGCTCTCTCTTCCATCATAGGCGGCGACTTAAAGATAGATAATGTGACTAGAAATGAAGCTGAGAAGAGCCCTTGAACTAAGTGCTTAATATATGTTCTCATATATAGCCAATACATTGGTATATAGGTTTCGTTTTACTAGTTTCCCATTTCATCTAATATTATACAGTTTGGTTTAAAATCATAATTTAGTTGTTGTTGGAGTTTATGAAAGTAATGTGTACATATGAAACTTTTTTTTGTTTGTTAAAAAGGTGTACATGTCATTGATGTCAAACTTGAACATGATATGTGTCCCATCTAACGACATAGTTAATTATATTTTTTCTTTTACGTAAGGATCATGGCATCATCATGGCATCTATATATATTCGGACAAAGACGTGCATAGCATAATAAATAAACAGACTATACACCTTATTAATTATTCTCTCTAGTCTATAATTATATATATGGCGTCGCTTCAATCTTCGTCTTATCTCCTGGGCACAAACCATAAAAACCTAACTCCGTCCCGATCCTCCAAAGCTAATCTCCATCCTCGTCATCATCAACCAAATCGTGTCCCTCGAAAGTTTTTTTTTTTTTTGCGTTACGTGTCTCTTTATATACCAGTTACGTTTTGCTTCAGACAGAGACCCCTACTCTCTTCGCTGACCATGAATGGGTGTGAGGCTAGCCATAAAGCGCCACTTGGCACGGTAGAGACGAGATCTCTACCAACGGTTACGTCACTAGCGGAAGCAACGGAGAGGTTGGTAACCTCCGTATCTAACCTTAAGTCCGAACTATCTCTGTTCTCCTCCGGTATTGTTCGATTGCAGGTACGTTATAACTTTCTCCGTTATGTACAAGGAAAATAGTGAGCTTACGCCACGTGTAGGTATTTCATTGGTGTTTGGGATATTGGTCCATATGCTTGCTCATAATTCTTATCCCCTCAACGAACCCTTATCTCTTCAAATTTCAAAGACTTTTCAAAATGCTCTTGACTTTTCAGTTCATTCCCTATAAGCATAATCACTGGTTTAATATCATTCTATTGGCTATCACAATAACTTTATAAATATTTTCAAAATATATTGACTTTTCAGTTCATTCCTCTATAAGCATATAATCACATGTTTATTATTCTGTTCAATATTTTTATTTATTTACAGTCACATTTTAATATTTTTTTTATTTTCATGTATATTTTTTTTTTTGAGAAAAGTGGGGCAACTATTTTCATGTATATTTTGTTTCATTATTATTTCAAATAGTATTTTTAGGTGTCTACAAAAATGTAATTGTTATTTGTTATAGATGATTATTAACAATACCAAAGGACTAACATACAAACTATAAATTTTTAAAATAAATAAATTCGAAAGTTTTACAACACTCACAAAATATGTTTATACATACACTTACACTGTTTCAAACCTCTGACAAAAGACGGTCCTGGCCGGTTTGAAAACTATATTTTACAAATTATTGTAAAAGATAGAAAACCACCAAAGAAAATGATTAACTACACAAAATGTCCGATATAAGCCAATCGTCAACTGTCCCGCGCAAATTCGAAACAAAAACCGTAAGAGTTCGAGACCTTTTAAGGCTTTAATCATATGGTATTATAGGTGCCGATAGACGAGCAAATCGGGGCACTCGATTGGCTTCATGCACAGAATGACGTTCTTCCTCGCTGTTTCTTCTCCCCTCGCAGCGACACTGGCCGTCCAGAGCTTCTCCATGACTTGGCTAGCGAGAATGTGAATGGATCATCTGATGGTAACCCGGTCAGTGTTGCTGGACTCGGGTCTGCTGTATTTTTTAGTGATCATGACCCCTTCTCTCATGATCACTGGAGATCTATCCGAAGGTAACATCACAGTTTTGTTTCAGAAAACCAAAACTATATGAAAGTTTGAGTCTTTATGTTTTTTCGTCACTTTCCTCTGTTTCTTGAAATCCAAGTCTCCTCTGATTCACTATTTTGTTGGTCTCTTTCCCCTGTTTCTTGAAAAGGTTTCTGTCTTCGAATTCTCCTCTGATTCGCGCGTATGGTGGACTTCGGTTTGATCCTAACGGAAAAGTTGGTGTTGAATGGGAACAGTTTGGTTCCTTTTACTTTACAGTGCCACAGGTATGAGAGTTTTAGTTTTGTTTTAAAGAGAGTTTTATAACTATTTTGACTTGCGTTTGATTGGTTCATAGGTAGAGTTTGTTGAGTTTGACTCAAACTCAATGCTGGCTGCAACTGTTGCTTGGGAGGATGAGCTCTCGTGGACGCTGCAAAATGCCATTGAATCACTTGAGGAGACTATGCTTCAGGTTTCTTCTGAAATAGTGAGATTGAAGAGAGAATCACTAGGAGTTTCTGTAGTTAGCAAGAACCATGTTCCTAGTGAAGAAGCCTATCACCCTTCTGTAAACACTGCTCTGGAGGTTATTAAGGCAGAAGATTCACCACTAAGCAAGGTACTTAGTTAATAAACCATATCTTCTTCCTTTCATGAACCTGATGATTTTGGTTTTTGGGAATTCAGGTTGTGCTTGCACGCAGCAGCAGAATCATTACGGATACTGAGATTGATCCTATTGCTTGGTTAGCACGTTTGCAGGTTTCTTTGCTTCCTCGCACATTCTTTACTCTTAAGCAATATTTAGGTGTTAGTATCTCACTCAAATTATCAATATGACAGTGTGAAGGACAAGACGCGTACCAGTTCTGTCTTCAACCACCACGTGCACCAGCATTCATAGGGAACACGGTGCGTTAGCGTCACTTATTCTAGCCATTTCGTTATATATAGCGAATTTGTTAGCACGCGCTGGTTTTTAGAAAATGATATGAACTCAAAGTTATGTTGGTTCTTGTGGAGCAGCCTGAGAGACTCTTCTATAGGAAACATCTAAGTGTCTGGAGTGAGGCTTTGGCTGCAACCAGGCCTAGAGGTGATACAGAGGTTTCTGATTTGGAGATTGAGCGTGACTTACTAACCAGGTCCATTGTTTTGTTTTGTGCTGTGAACACTTTGGGGATTCATGTATGTTTATGAACCTCCAGATATTATGCATACTGATATTATTTTGCAAATTACATTTGCAGTCCCAAAGACGATCTTGAATTCTCCATTGTACGAGAGAATATAAGAGAAAAACTTAGTGTAAGTTCCATGTTTCAAGTATACACTTTAGTTTTTTTTTTCTGAGGCTTCTTAAAAATTTATAACGTCACTTGTTTCATATAACAATCAGCTTTCTAAAGCAGAATCATATATAATCTTCTGCTTTGCAGGCCATATGTGACGAAGTAATTGTTAAGCCCCCAAAAACAGTGAGAAAGCTTGCAAGAGTACAGCATCTATATTCTCAATTGGCAGGGCAGCTAAGAAGAGAAGATGACGAGGTTAGGTTACGGTTCTTCAGTGGTTTATTTGAACCCATTTTTGTTCTCTTACACCAAAATATGTTTTTGTCTATTTTTTCAGTTTGACATCTTAACTGCTTTGCATCCAACGCCAGCTGTTTGCGGATGCCCGGTAGATGAAGCAAGACTTTTGATTAAACAGATTGGTAGAATATGCTATGATTTTTTCTGCCTTAGTAGATGCTTAATTATACTTGATTAGATTATGATAAGTATATGCTTATATATGAAACTTGTTTATACTTCTTCTTTTTTGCCCAGAGTCATTTGATAGGGGAATGTATGCTGGACCTGTTGGATTCTTTGGTGGTGGAGAGAGCGAATTTTCTGTAGGCATAAGATCTGCTTTAGTGGAAAGGGTGAGTTTTTTTTTACTTATAATAACTTTCCTGACTGTTGCAAACTTACTGTTATGTCACTGCATCTATCTGATCTCCTTTTCTTGTTGTGTTCCCCCAGGGTCTTGGAGCATTGGTCTATGCAGGAACAGGAATAGTTTCAGGTAGCGATCCATCCTCAGAGTGGAATGAGCTTGAGCTTAAGATCTCTCAGGTGAGAAACTTTGTTCTCATCAAGATATAATGCAGTTTCCATGTCTTTATAAAATTTGAAAACAAATCGATGTGTGTTTTCTGCAGTTCACTAAAACACTTGAACATGAGCCAGCTTTGCAGCCGATCAACTAATGATGCTGCATCAACTTTCCAATGCCTGACCAAAAAGATAATGTTTTAAACTGACAATAAGGTCTATAACGCACTTACGCACGTTATGATCCAACGCTGACGTATATTTCCACCACCTTCATGAGAAAACGACAAGTTAGTTTTATAAATGATATAGTATCGAACGTAATCTGATTATCAGTAAGTGCTGGTGGGTTAATACTTTCAACATATTGTTTCCAGAACGTGATTGGTTTCTTTTTAATTTAATTTTGCGTTAATCTAATAAAAAGAGAAAGATGGAACATTTTTGTTCCACTTAGTGTAATCTAAACTGTGACCCGAGAGCTAATCTGCATGTCCTCCTCCCATCAGTCATATTCTCTTCTAGTTGTTCTTACAATCATATCTCACTATAAAATGAAATGCTTTATTCCAGTACCAATAATTTAAACAACACCTTTTTATTATTAAATCAATACAAAAAATCTTTTACTCCTCTCTTTCAAAAGTAAATGATAAATATTTTTTTAAAGGGCTTATAAATCTTTAGTTTATGCGTTATTACAAGTTGTGTTGAGGCTCGTATTTACCATAGGAAAAAGAAGCATTTACGCGTGCATATGAGAAGTAAAGAGACGAGACGATCATTGCGATCAAAATTGGTTTTTCTATAAAATGCATGATTAAAGTATATAGAAAAGAAGTAACGTTAACGAGGACATTTGCCTTTTCATGATATTATTTTTTAAAGCCTGTCAGGTTTATATTCAACTCAAATCCAAACGCCAATAAATATCATTGGAGTTACTTCTAACTTCCATTCCATTATCAGTTTATTTAAATGGAAACTAGCTACATGTGTCAAACAATTTTCATGAATGAGTAAATCAGTGACGGTACTGTCAATTCGGTGCTAAAATCCACTGAACCTCGTCTCCATTCACTGCCTCGATTTTATTGTCTGTCGATGTAGGTAAGTAGGTTTATCAAACAACTTTTTATTTTCGTTTCTTTATGTTAAAACGCAAAGGATAGATTCGTTGCCCATATTACAGATATAGTAAAATATAAATGCTTGATTGCTACTTAATGTTAGCTTAGAATATATCATAACTCACTAGCTATGATAAACGAATAAGATACCCAAACTGTACACTTTTCCCTTACAAGAAATAGAAATGGAATGTGCGTTTGTTCAGAGCTGTGACCTGCTTGTATTAAAAAAGGTAAAGATCTTAGGCCACCAAACCTTTTCCAATTTTAAGGGGCCACATTTTTTGTTATTTTTTTTTTGACAAAACACATTTTTTTGTTATTTGATGGTAAAATAAATGACATTATGCTATATATTAAAATTATCTTGTCATATTCTATACATACATATATATATATATATATATATATATCGTAAATAACATTTATGTAAAAAATCTACATTATGCAAAAATAGAATTTAAAGTATAAATTAAAATATTTAAACAAAATGAAAACCAATTAATTTTATAATCACCATTTGGCCTCTACGGCCGTGCAAGGCATTGCGTTTGTTGACAAATAATACAGAAATAGTGGAATACCAACTCCTGTCCTCTCCTTTTGGTAAAGGGGAGTCATTTTTTAGTCAAATTAATATCTAATCAAACGCTTTGGTTTGGTAGAATGTCCAATTAACTTTTTGGTTCTTCACACGTCCCACNAAAAAAAATATATATATATATATATATATATATACATAGGCGCTTACACACACATTTAGTGTGACTAGAGTAGACCAGAGAGAGAGAACAACAGAGAGTCATGGAGGTTGAGAAGACAGAAAAAAACATTACAGGGGAAGAGGATGATGAGTCTAAGATCATCTACAGAGGATGGAAAGTCATGCCCTTCATTATTGGTACTAACTGATCCTTATCATTTCTAAACTCATTTTGATTTGCATGAAAACTCTGATCCTGAAACGAACAAGACACCTAACAAAGTACACTCTGATCTGTACAGACTAATATTTGAAATCAATAAACCGATGAGTTTCTTTTCAATTTTGATAAGAGATTTACCTTAATAACCTTTTTAAATATTCCTCGTCTACCAAGATTTTTCAAAGTTTTAAATCTATTTTATTTATCATTTGCTGCAAATCTACATAATTAGACTTCTTTTTAATTTAATTTCGTTTTGTTGTTTCTATATTGACAAGTTTATACCATGATACAAACCCATATTTTTTCTTTACTAATAAATTCAAGAGATAAACTTAAACAGGCTTCAGTTTTAAGAAAAAAAATACGATTCTTTGTCAATAAAGAAAATAGTATTGAGAAATCAATAAAGTATAATTACTAAACCATATTAAAGACACCATATATTCAAAAAAAAACATATATTAATACAAGAGTATTAAAATACATATAAGAAGTTATCAACATTTGTTAGTTTTGGACACATGTTAGAATCGAAAACTATTTATTAATTTAGCATGAGTATTAATTTTAAATTAATTTTATTGTAGCTTTATGCAGTTTCTCTGTTGCTAGGAATATTTAGATTCATAATAGTAACATTTTGATCTTGAAACGATCAAGAGACTAACGGATGAAAAAAAAACAAGATGAGTTTTACAAACAGAATAGCTTGATGCTCTGTTTCTTAACTTGTTAGGAAACGAGACATTTGAGAAGCTCGGAATAGTTGGGAGCTCATCGAATCTAGTCATATACTTAACGACGGTTTTCAACATGAAGAGCATCACGGCGGCAACGGTCGTCAACATCTACGGTGGTACAAGCAACTTCGGCACCATCGTCGCTGCTTTCCTCTGCGACTCTTACTTCGGCCGCTACAAAACCCTATCTTTCGCCATGATCGCTTGCTTCCTTGTAACCACTTCATGACAAGTTTTCAAAAAAAAAACACACTGATCTTCTTGTTCCTGTCTGAAAGTAATGTATATCTCTTGTTGTGTTTTATTCAAAAGGGTTCGGTGGCGATGGATCTAACGGCTGTGATTAACCAGCTGCATCCAGATAAATGCGCTAAGGAAATAGGAAGCGTGTGCAAGGGGCCATCCATCGGACAGATAACGTTCCTGGCCGGAGCAATGGTTTTGCTGGTGATCGGAGCCGGTGGGATCAGGCCTTGCAATCTCCCCTTTGGTGCTGATCAGTTTGATCCGAAAACCAAAGAAGGCAAACGAGGGATAGAGAGTTTCTTTAATTGGTATTTCTTCACCTTCACGTTTGCTCAGATGGTGTCGTTAACGCTCATCGTCTATGTTCAGTCAAACGTGAGCTGGAGCATTGGTTTAGCCATCCCGGCTATCTTGATGTTGCTCGGTTGCATCATTTTCTTCGCTGGCTCTAAGCTTTACGTCAAGGTTAAAGCTAGTGGCAGTCCCATTCATAGCATCACACGAGTTATAGTTGTTGCGATCAAGAAGAGGAGGTTAAAGCTCGTTGGTTCGTCTTCTGATGGTCTTTACAACCACATAGCAAAGGACTTCAAGAACTCGAAACTTAGCCATACAAAGCAGTTTAGGTACTAAAAACGTTAATCCCTCTGTTACTCAAATAATATCATTTTAAAATTTAAATACAATTTATAATTACTTTAATTTGATCTTATAAATAATTCTAATTTATCTCAAATACTGTTGATTAAATATGTATGATTAATAACGACATTTCAATCATTTTTGTATGAAAATTGAAAACATCAGAGTGACACAGAAAAAGTATTTTTGTTCCGAGTTTTTTTGTGGAACAAGCATAAACGTTTTAGGGTTTTTCTTAATTTCCAGGTGCCTTGACAAAGCGGCAATCCAAACACCAGACGACAAGCTGAACATAGATGGGTCACCATCGAACCCATGGAACCTCTGCAGTATCCAGCAAGTGGAGGAAGTGAAATGCGTGATCCGTGTGCTTCCGGTTTGGCTATCAGCCGCCTTGTTCTACCTAGCTTACATTCAACAAACAACCTACACAATCTTCCAGTCTCTTCAATCCGATAGAAGTCTCGGCTCAGGAAGTTTCAAGATCCCAGCCGCGACTTACACGGTCTTCTTGATGCTTGGAATGACCATCTTCATACCTATCTACGACCGCGTCCTTGTACCTTTCCTTAGGAAGTACACAGGAAGAGACGGCGGCATCACACAGCTGCAGAGAGTTGGAGCAGGTTTGTTTCTATGCATCACAAGCATGATGGTGTCCGCAGCTGTAGAGCAGCACAGAAGAAACGTAGCTCTGACAAGACCGACGCTAGGTTTTGCACCGAGAAAAGGAGCGATCTCAGCCATGTCCGGTATGTGGCTGATTCCTCAGCTAGTGTTAATGGGTATCGGGGATGCTTTAGCTGGAGTTGGTCAGATGGAGTTTTACTACAAACAGTTTCCAGAGAACATGAGAAGCTTTGCAGGTTCTCTGTATTACTGCGGGATTGGTTTGGCGAGTTACCTTAGCAGCTTTTTGTTATCGGCTGTGCATGATGTCACGGAGGGGTCTTCTGGTGGGAACTGGCTTCCTGAAGATCTGAACAAAGGGAGGCTGGAGTATTTTTACTTCTTTGTTGCTGGTATGATGACTCTGAACTTTGCTTATTTCTTGTTGGTCTCACATTGGTACCTTTATAAAGATGTTGTGGACAAGGACAAGTCATGTGATGAGATTGAAAAGGTTTCAGTGTAATAAAATATATTTGTACTTTTGCATATTTGGGTTTTAGAGTTTGACTTGGCTTTGGGATAATAAAGATACAACCTTTGAACAAAACATTACATACAAATACAACCAATCTTTCATCAAGCTAATGCTTAAGCTTGTCCAGTAGTATACTTAATTTGGTAATCAATAGTCAAGCAGAAAAGAAATCTCTTCGAACAGTGAAGTAACGGAACAGTCACGGTCAAAGCAACGCCACGTGTAAATAAAGAGGGCAAAGCTTCTATGTTGCAGTAAAGAAAAAGTCAAAGGTGGAAAAGGTAAAAGAAGATAATAATAATAAAAAAGCTGCGCTTGTGAGTCAAGGCCATTTTCTTTCATAAATAGAACACTTTCTTTTCAAAATCGACAAATTTGACACTAACGTTTTTTATTTCTTTTTTGTAAAATACTACTTTTGTCACTCAATAGATCAAATAAAATCAAAGAACAGTGAATTAAACAGTAATTTTATCACTGGGAAAAGAATTTCCTAAAGGAAAAAAGAAATCCTATTAAGAATTGAGAGAGTTCTGAAAGGAATAAAACTATTGTGTATTATTAAAAAACAGATGAAAGATTAGGGGTATATATGAAAGTTGAGTTGAAAATTAAAGGAAACAAAATATATAAACAGAGAGAGCCAAGAAAAAAAGTTGTGACCTTTTGAATTCGCAGCCACCGTCGTGCTGTGTGATGATCAAATATGCTTGGAGGGTAGAAGAAGAACCCTTCTCCCAATTCTGACGAGAAGACCAACTTTGTGCCTCCATTGTATTCAATCTCCCCTCGAAGACATAATAAGCAAGAGCTAGTTAACTCTTCAGGTGAATTCTGTGCTCTTATCTTCTTCTTCATACTTCATCACTGGAAATTAAGAAACGTTTTTGAAAGTTTCGAGTCATATATCGAAAAGAGATGCTTACGGTCACGTGATTCTAGAATTGAACTTTATGCGGAACAAAGTATAGACCTTTTTTTGTGTATTCTAGCGTTGGATTATTTTACATTGAATTTTCCCTATTTAGAAGTTGGCTTATGGTTAAACTTGTGGGTCAACTAGTTTGAGTTATTTCAGACGAAGCTAGTTGTTGTAGTAATATACAAAGTATAGACCCTTTTTTTGTATTGTAGCGTTGGATTTTGCATTGACTTTTCACTATTTTTGAAGTGGGCTTATGGTTATAACTTGTGAGTAAAGAAGAAAGCTGGAGACTTTGAATTGTTTGGGACGAATCTAGTTGTTGTAAGTAATGTTCAAAGTTTGGTGAAGAGCTCTAAACTATCTTTTTTTTCAAAGTATGCTTTGATAATCATTCATTCTCCTCCTGCTAGTCTATTTGAATCTGTAAACTTTCTTCTTTTTGTTTGGCAGAGAAATGACACCAGCGAAGCAAATTAGTAAACTTTCAAGTTCAGCAAGATCATTAATTCTCAGTGGATCCAGATCACTTGCAGCTGCTGGGACTTCTCGTACACACACCGACGATGAACCTTTTGTCTCCAGACGCCAGCAACAGCTTAGGAATCAAGCTGCACAGGCTGAAAAAACACAGTCCAGTAGTGTCATCAATCCTTCTGTAGCTGCAAGTATATTACCAGGAGAGACAAGTAGCCATGTTGTTCCTAATAAGGTTGATGTTTCTGGTCGGCCATCTCTATTGCCAAGTAAACCACATTCGGTTAGTTATGCATCAGCAGTCATTAGAGAGGAGGGAAAAACTACTTCAGCACCTATTGGGGGTCAGATACTCAGGGCCGGTGTTAAAGCGGTAAACATTCTCTCAGATTTAACAAGCGGTAAGATCCTTTCATTTGATGGAGGAAGTGAAGTGTTTGAGTTACCAAAAAGGTTTTTGGTGGATCCAACTAGGCCTTTCACAAGTGTCAAGTCTTCCAACGTGAAATCTCTAGGAAGAGACCTCGCCAAAGCTTACCCTGGATCAGCTTCAAACGAGAGTAAAACTAGAAACCATAGTCGCAACTTCCAAGGGGCTACTAAGGAAGCTGCACGAGCTGGCAAGAGAACAACAAGCGTATTGCAAAGAACCAATATCGTTTCAAACGGTTTCAGCAAATCTTCAGCCCCTTCAGGTTCTGCTTTTACAGGAAAGCAGCATTGCAGTAACACCAGCAAACACGTTGTGGAGAATGTTACCAGCGTTTTGAAAAGCTTCAGGTGGGGCCCTGCTGCCGAAGAGGCCCTAGAGAAACTCCTGAAACTCCGCACTGAGAAGAAGGTTGTGATGAGTCCGCGCCAAGCAAACCAAGTCCTTATGAAGATGAATGACAACGGAAACGCTCTCGGTTTCTTCTACTGGCTAAAAAGACAACCTGACTTTAAACATGACGACTACACTTACACCACTATGCTTGGTAACCTCGGCCGTGCTAAACAGTTCGGTGCAATCAACAAGCTACTAAACGAGATGGTTGGAGAAGGATGTCTGCCAACCACGGTCACGTATAACCGTCTCATCCACAGCTACGGCCGTGCAAATTACCTGAAGGAAGCTATGAACGTGTTCAATCAGATGCAAAAGTCTGGATGCAAACCTGACCGTGTAACGTACTGTACACTCATAGACATCCACGCTAAAGCTGGTTTTCTAGACGTTGCCATGGATATGCACCAGAGAATGAACGCGGCGGGGATCGAAACCGACACTTTTACTTACAGTCTCATCATAAACTGTCTTGGGAAAGCCGGGCGTTTACCCGCTGCCCACAAGCTCTTCTGTGAGATGGTTGATCAGGGGTGTCAACCTAACTTGGTCACCTACAACATCATGATTGACTTGCACGCCAAGGCGAGGAACTATCAGAGCGCGTTGAAGCTTTACCGTGACATGCAGAGCGCTGGGTTTAAGCCTGATAAAGTGACGTATAGCATTGTGATGGTGGTGCTTGGACACTGTGGGTATTTAGAGGAAGCAGAAGGTGTTTTCAACAAGATGCAGGAGGAGGAGTGGGTTCCTGATGAGCCGGTCTATGGTCTTCTGGTGGATCTGTGGGGGAAAGCTGGTAATGTGGAGAAGGCGTGGCAGTGGTATCAGCAAATGCTTCATGCTGGTCTGCTGCCTAATGTTCCTACATTCAATTCACTTCTCAGCACTTTCCTTAGGGTTAACAAAGTAACCGAAGCTTCTGAGTTATTACAAAACATGCTGGCGTTAGGTCTACGCCCTTCTTTGCAGACATACACGTTGCTGTTGAGTTGTTGTACTGATGGTAGGTCAAAGCTTGACATGGGTCAGCTAATGGCAAGAACTGGTCATCCAGCACACATGTTTCTCCTCAAGATGCCATCTGCTGGTCCTGACGGCCATAATGTGAGGAACCATGTGAACAGCTTCTTGGATCTCATGCACAGCGAGGACAGAGAGAGCAAGAGGGGGCTTGTGGACGCGGTGGTTGACTTTCTACACAAGTCAGGGCTTAAAGAAGAGGCGGGGTCTGTGTGGGAAGTCGCGGCGCAGAAGAACGTTTTCCCTGATGCGTTGAGGGAGAAGAGCAGCAGCTACTGGCTGATCAATCTCCATGTGATGTCTGAGGGAACTGCTGTAACGGCTCTGTCTAGGACGCTTGCTTGGTTCCGTAAGCAGATGTTGGTCTCGGGATGTGGCCCTGCTCGGATTGATATAGTAACTGGTTGGGGGAGGCGTAGTAGAGTCACTGGTACATCGATGGTGAGACAAGCCGTTGAGGAGCTGCTCAACGTCTTTGGTTCACCGTTTTTTACGGAGAGTGGGAACTCAGGGTGTTTCGTTGGATGTGGTGAGGCTCTCAACAGGTGGTTGGTTCAGTCTTACGTTGAGAGGATGCATTTGCTGTGAGATTGTAAGTTATATAAGTTAAGGGTTAGGTTCTGCTTTCTAATCTTTTATGTCCTCTGCTTTTTCAGTTGTATCTTCCTCTTGCAATAAACTGTTGAATGAGAGGTAACAAATGTCCAAGATATATTAGATGAAGAATCATTATTTCATACAAAACATTTGCTTCCAGAAAAGAAAAGAAGAAAATATATTATAGACTTGCTGATGTACAATGAAGAAAAAGATAGAGAAGTTTGGTGTTGGAGGATGCACTTGTGGTAGAGAGCCAAGTAAGGAAGTAGGGAAGTCTGATTATATTATTATTCTGAGTTTCTTATATTACAAAGCTTTTTTTCACGCAAAATTGTAGATCTAGTGATGAAAGGAGTTTTGTTCTTTTAATAATGTAGTTGTGTGACATAAATGAAGTTTCAATGTTAAGAACCAAAAGGTCAGCATCTTGCTTATATCTCCATGGACCTAAGAGCATGTGCATCAAAGAACTCCTCATGGGGTTCATTGATAATTTTTTATGTATTTAATGGTGGACCCGTGAACAGTGTTGAACCCGGATCATTTGCACTCCTCCATTAGTGAACCTCAAATCGGGGTTCATAAGAATAAAATAATATTNATTTAATGGTGGGTCCGTGAACAGTGTTGAACCCGGATCATTTGCACTCCTCCATTAGTGAATCTCAAATCGGGGTTCATAAGAATAAAATAATATTAAAAAAAAAAATTTAATTTTTAAAAACTTAGGAAAGATTTAACAATATTTATTAAAAGTTT
>OVBX01002023.1:0-22282 GCA_900406325.1 Erucastrum elatum | reverse complement strand
GTAGTTGTGCCTCATTCAAGCAACTATGTACTTATTTTAAGGATACTGTTTCTTTTGTAAAAAAAATGATATATTTGCTTAATGCATGCAGTGTATGGTTCAAATCCCTGAGGCAACCAGTTACATGGCCTCCATTTAAAAGTACAAATATGAAGAAGGATGCCAAAAACCACAAGAGCTTATGTCAATGTGAGTATGCTTTAAACTGTTCAAAAATGCGGGTGTTATGTTTCTGCTAAGTAAAAATCATGAGGAAATAGACTTGGTGTTGTATAAGACTGCCAGCGAAATATATTCAAAAGTCAAAAAAAAAACAATTAATTTTGAAACCACTTAAATAAGACTACCATGTCATGGTTGTTGTCTTCTCTTTTCCATCTTGATTACTGCTACTTGATACTCTCTGTTAAATGATATGTGTGCTGACACTTTGCTATGTAATGTTATAATTGATGATCATCTCTCTCCCTCAACATCTCTCTCCCTGGTCTTCTCTATATATCCTTTCTGTCCCTTGTCCCTATGTTCTCCATAAAGAGTAGTTGGTCTATATTAATAATACATCATGCAAGATCAACAACTAAAACTTATAATAGTGGGAAATTTATCAAAACTCAGACAATCAAGTGAAGCGGACATCTGTAATTACAAATTGTCTATGATCTCCATATTTAATCAGAAGATAAAATAATGAATCTAATTTGTTAAATCTGACCATTCTACTCTTTAACTAAAGAACTTGATTTTTTTTCATCTTACTTAGATCAAATAAACTATGATATTAAACAGAAAGTTATAGATTAAACTCACCTTTGCAACGAATAAATATATGACATCAACACGAAACTCCTGCGAACTATTACTTGCAAAATGTGAACAAAGACGACCTTCTCCGCATTCTTTACCCATCGGTAACTTCAACGAGGTATTTTCATCATGATTCTACAGGTTACGGGCTTTAGAAATCAGATAGAATGATCTTCTTTGTGTTTAAAAAATCATAAAACAGAATCGATATTAGGAAAAGTAATCAAAACGAATCAGTAGATCAGCAGATTAGGACCAACCTTCGTATGCCATAACCTTCAGGCGTAATCAGTAGATCTATCTTCTGTAATCATTGTAGTGAAACCGATGAATATCTCGGCAGAACAACAGACATCACCGACGAAGAGATCGGTAGGAGAAACCGATGTTATACGGGAAAGTTAAAAAAGTCACTGGCAGTCATTTTTTCTGTTTTTTCCCAAGAAAAAAATATGAGCGATTTGCAACAAAAATAGGTAATAACTTAGAAATTTGCAAGCATGTAAAATCTTTAAAAGCCCAATTCACGAGATAGCAAAATTACGCATCTAACCCTATACTTGCTCACTTTTGGAGGAAACGAGAAATCTGTAATAAAACAGATGTGTACATATAAGAACATATAAAATTCATCCAAAATACACTTCCCTCTCTCCCTCCTCTCTCTCTCTTTCCACCGTATCATCTCTTTTCTATAATTCTTGATTATCTTCTAATATATCTACACAGAACCAAGATAATAATATTAATCACACCTAATTTAGATATTTTTGGATCATTCTTCCAACAAGCAATACACCGCTTCTCATAATTTTTTTCTCAGGATAAATCATGAGTGTTTTTATCAGCAATTTTTTCTCAATTAAAAAAAAACTTATTTTTTTCAGAAGCCGGAATGTCATCTCCGGCGAGCAACATCGAAATTCACCGTCTCAGAACACTCGATTTGAGCTACAATTATCCCAAATGCAGTAGCTTCACCGGCTCACGCACTCCGTTGTATTTCCTTCAGTTTCTGTAATATATCTGACTTTCATAAAACCATTTAATCAAACCAGTGGGTTGGATTGTACATCGGTTAAACCAACTTAACTACATTGATCTCATCTTAAACAGGCTAACCGACAAAATTCTCGGTCATTGGTTATTTAAGTTAGTGGTCACTATCTTATACAATTATCCAAACATTATTACTGTTAGCTGGATTTTTTGATCGATAGTCGATTATAACTATTGATTGAAACTCGTAAATTATTCTCATATCTAATAAGTTAACTAGTATATATCAATTATCCGGATCTCATTATTGTTAGTTGGAGATTTCGATCAGTGGTCGGCTACGTTTATACTTATCCTGAAATTTTTATTGTTAGCTGGTATTTTTATCAGTAGTCGATTATTATTAGAGACTCAAACTTGGAGATTCTTCTCACATCTAATAAGTTATCTGAATATTATTGTTGTTAGTTAAACTTTTCGATCAGTGACGGGCTAAATTTTATACTTATCCAGACATTATTATTGTTTGCTGGAATTTTTGATCAGTAATCGATTATCACTAGAAACTCAAAATCAAAGATTTTTCCCATATCTACTAATTTATCCGAATATCATTATTGTTAGTTGAACTTTTCGATCAGTGGTCGGCTAATTTAAATAATTACAAAACCATGAGATCCACAATGTATCATCATTATCAGCACCTTCTGATCCACTCACATCCTAGCCTTCTTCAATATCCATTTCATATTTCACTACAAACAGATTGAGACAATGCAATTAACTACCAACAAAAGAAGATGTGTAAGAAGAAAAGAAAAACCATTGGGAAGATGAAGTTTGTCTTTAGAAGAGAAATCCCTAGATGGTGATGTTGAAGATTTCTCTTTTTGAGTGCATCGTTGATTTGTTCCAATCAATTTCTCCGACGATATCTGATATCAACGACCCTCCACCTCCACTCCATTCCTTGTAATTCGACTCGTTCAAGAAGAAAAAGACAGAAATATTGGAGATTTAAATTCTCACGTCTGTCTAAAAGCTTGAGAAAAAGATGAAAACAACCAAGGATTTGTTTTTAAATAATTTTAGTCATAAAGTGAACATGAGAGAGGTAGATGCATTTAAAAGAGATTAACATAGTGGAGAAATTTGTTCAATAGAAACATAGTGGGGGAGAAGAAGAAGAAAATGGAAGGATAGCAGTAACTAAATAATTAAATTAAAATATCAAATTGATTTTATCTGGACTAGTAGGTTTGTCTAGGAGGAATAGGGGTGTTTTTGCCATTATGAAAATAGAACAGTAAATGTTCAATTTTTGCATTCACATGGTTATTGGGGTATATGGAGTGCATTACTTAAAAAAATATTATATGGACTTTGATTTGTGTTTCAGGTCCACTAATTTTTGGGTTACAAATTATATTAATTTTAATATCATAACCAAAAGGCTCAAAACTTCTATTTATATAAAGTATGGTTTTCTCCCTCCTGGTGAAGACACATAGGCAACCACATCATAAACTCGGTTGCTGTATGCATGACATGGGTCCGGGTCGGACGGTACTCACCGTTTCACTTAATTA
Source organism: Erucastrum elatum (assembly GCA_900406325.1). NCBI lineage: Eukaryota > Viridiplantae > Streptophyta > Magnoliopsida > Brassicales > Brassicaceae > Erucastrum > Erucastrum elatum. The sequence goes on along the minus strand of OVBX01002023.1, from coordinate 18,887 downwards.
CGAATATTAATGGTTTTTTTTTATTTGTTAACAAGTATTTCAGATCAGTATTTTGGGCTTAACATTATTGGGTTCTGGGCTAAGTATGTAGAGTAATACATGAGAGAGCCCCACATGAGAGAGTCGACGAACGAATTACAGCGCCACTGTGTTTTAACAACAACTTTGGTTTAAACCTACAACCAATGAAGATTTGCTACACCGGACACGCTCAATTCCAATCAAGGTCAATGAAGATTCGTATTTGGCTGTTAGATTCCACTTCTTCTAACCTTAGTTGAATTTCAGAACCATTATGGAAGTCGGCTAGATTCATGCATCCTCATCGACTATCACATTAACACCAATTTACCATTACTCACACGATCTATCATTCAATGAATCCCCTCATTAAATCATTCGCTTGAATCCTCCACTATAAATATGTAAGTTGCATAGCCAAAAAATTATTACTTCATTCCTCTTAGTCGCTTCCTTTCATATTTTTTTCAGTGACTGTTATGGTGACCTCTTCCCTTTTACTCACCAATTTGTAGACCGGCGGTTGTAGCTCCACCATTGAACGGTGGCTCCTCTGATCCTGAGAGTCTTGGAGTGTGAAAAAATCCGGTGAACTTATGGTTAGTTATATGCTTCTACTTGATGCAAAAGTAATTCTGCTAAGAAAACACATTATCACCATCTAATTTCATATAAAAGTAGTCTACTTTGGTTTTATTCACTTTTCACTTCATCTGTGTAAAACCTAGAATACATGGCTAGACAAACCATGTCTTACCTCTTTCTTTCTTCTCTCTTACATGGTCCTATTTTTTAAAACTATAGCACTTCATTATTGAGTTGGGAAGTTGTGTGTTACGTAACGTCAAAGGTTTATGTTTTTTTTAAGAAAAGGAACCCTTTTGAATCAATTGATAAATGGTTCCTAAATGTGTTGTTTTTGGTTGTTGTTATTGCAGTTAAAGGAAGGGAGCAAACACAAGAGAGTATTGTTAATTAAATCAGAGAGGATGTCGCGAACTAATTCAGACTATGTTTTCTCTTTTAAAAACATGAAAGATATCATATTCAAGAAGTCCAGACAACAATTTTGACACAATGGAAGGTCGACTCAAACAAAGTGATGCAGGTTGTATACTATGCTTCTAAAAGTTATATTATATTACTTGGTCTAAACTGTTGTCTTATGCGTTTTTTTTTTCATTTGTTTTGGAATGTTTTTTCAGCTGCTTCATGATGGTGCTGGAATTTTTGTTGCAGGTATGTCAAAGGAAGAGGTTGAAAAGGTAGCATCTCTCTCCTGAAGCCCTCTTTTTTTTTTAATCTTGCTTTGGTGAAGGCGACAATAGACTTACAGTGTATCCATCGCTTTCTTGTTTTACATGTATTTTTATTGTAACTGTTTTAAAATGTTTCTTTTGGTTATCATTGCAGCTTATTCAACGTTTATGAAGATTCAAAATTTTAAAGAACCGAAAGTACTGTAGTAGAAACAGTATGTAACTAAAAATTGATCAATTTTGTTTTGGTACAATTGATTGATCAGCTTGAACTGAAGAAAGGTCCTCTAGAACAGTTCACACATGAGATGGAAATGTTGTATCCTATCACTTTTAGTTTCCCTTCTCTCTCATTTACAATGTTAATTTCTTTTGTTCACTCATTATGTACGTACAATATAGTAATTCTCAGACTTTTTTTGTGAAAACTTTTCTCTTTATGTTTTCTGAACACTGAATTTTCAATGATGTGGTTACATAAAAAAATGATGTGATTACATTTCTAAAAAACTATTTAATGAACAAATGTGACTTGATACGAAATTATATCATCTTATATATTTTAAACATGATATAATATTTAAATGATTCTAAAATACTGGATAAAAAAAATAAGAAAATTTATATTAATTTTGTTAAGTAAAAATATAATTATATATATAATAAATTCAAATACAAAAATAATAAAATACAAATAAAAAAAATCACTGATTTTATTCTGAAAACTATATATATATATTATTTTAAACACTTATCTGTTAGAATATTAATATGTCTTTTTGGTAAATATTTCAAATTTACGTGGTAACTAACAGTAATAGATTTTTAACTATCTAGCTATTTATAAAAAAAGATCATTTATTCTATTTTCGAATTATCTAAACTAATATGTATAAAAAAATGTATCAGAGAAACTAAAAGTGTCAATAAATTCACCAAGAAAAAGTTAAAGATAGGAATAATTTATGAGTTATATGTTGGATTTCAACTTCAGTTTTGATTAAATTAATATATTTTACTTTCTGATTATAAATAAAAAATAAGAAAAAAATAATGTATTTTCCTTACTAGTTGTAATGAAAAAAATAAACATTGATGAAATGTTAAATGGTGACATTTCATCATAATATTTTATAATAAAAATAACTGCATTATTTTCAACAAGAATAAAGAAATATCTAATATAATATCACTTTATTTTAACTATATTTTATAAATTATTATATTTTAATTGTTTTTTAATTATATACCCGCCCCTAGGTCGGGTTTTCCCTAGTCAATTCATATAATTATGCTATGGTAATATAACTGCTACAAATATATATTTTAATATATTTTTGGAGTTTCTTTTCCAATTGGTTTTTTAGTTTCTATCGGTTTTTTTTCTTTCTAACGCTATATAAAAAATATTTAAAATAAGATAGAAATAAAAAAATTATACGTTTAATACCATTATAACTCAAATACCCGCTCTAATATTATACACTTTATGTTTAGTTTACTAAGTAAAAGAAAAAAATACAATATAAGAAGAATAAAACCTCTAAGTTTATAAATATACACTAAATCGAATAAACAAGATACACCAATATCAGAACTCAATAACATATGAAATAGTAATATGAATGTATTTAAAACTACGGAAAACATATAATTACATAGAACATACATCTGCGCGGACGCACTGGTCAAAAGCTAGTTATCATTAGGGGAGAATACACATGTTGTGTATAACAAACCTGCTTCTCCAATCTCTTCACTAATTCAGAACGTTCTGGTAAGAAAATATATTTAAGATGTTTTTATAATATTTTTCTATTTAACTAACTCTTACCATTTCCCTTCCTTTTGTTTTATAGGCTAAGACTCATTTTTTTTTCACTTAATGAAACACAGCCATCGGATAAACGCCATCCAAGCCGAATCAAGCATAATCAAATCCTGACAATGAGCTAATATTTATTTTGAAATTATAGTTGAATGTATTTTAGGAGAGAAACTTCTGTGATGATAATTATATCATTATGAACATGTTTTTCCAGGATATTACAGAGCCTATCATTTCCACAGAAATTTTGAGAACAGCAAACACTGGATTGGGATGACAATACAGTTGAAGAAGATAACTATCACACTCTATTGTGGTCTTTTAACCTAAGACAAAAACATTGATATTCCTTACGTGGAAGAGTTGGCAGGTAAAAACCTTTTGTATTTTATTAAATTTCTTGGTCTGATGTATGCGATTGATTCTATCTTGATCTTGAATTTTGAATATGAAAGTACTGATTCTATCTTGTCTCAATTTTTGAATCTGACAGTATTGATTCTTGCTCTGCTGTTGGAATCTTTTGGTAAAGAGGTTAATAAAGAGAAGGTGATTCCATTTGAAGTTAAGACGGCAGAAGGTTTACCCAAGGTAAAAATTCTTTTCAACTGTTGCGTGTTTGTTGTCAAAATGCTCGAATGCCACTCATTGGAAATAAAGGACATGTCAAAGATTAACGATGACAATGCACGTGAACTAAGGAGAAAGCTGTCTTGGTAGATCTTCAACCAGTTTGTGGATCAAAACTTTGGACAATGAGAAAGATGCACGGAAACATTTTCTTTTAGTTAAGACTGTTTAAAAAAAATTCTTTGTCATGAAGGTTGACTTGGTTATGTTCTTGAAGTTTCACAAGAATATTGCAAGGAAATCAATTATTTTACTTGTTGTATATTTTCAGGTTTTGAATCTAACACAAAAGCATGTTGCATAATCAGGATAGCTTTGCAGAAAAAAAATAATGTAGATGAAGAAATCTAGAAATGCATATTAGGTTTGTTTCTTTGTAGAAAAGTTCAAACTAAAACGAATGAATTGAGATTAAGAACTAAGGATTTGATATCTTCATATATGGTAAGTTTCAAATTGTGATGTTTTGAGACAAAAAAAATATTATGATTTTTTAAAACTTTCACAACATATCGAAAGATTTAGCAACCAAAAAAAATATTTAGCAACCAAATATTGTTAGATTGCAGAGAGATCAAAGATAACAACTGACTTACTCCATAATAAGACGATTAAAAAAATCTGAGATACATTTGTTGAAACGAAGGAAGCTATAAAAAATAAAATAAAATCTTTGGTTCCTATTTGGTAAGAACCCAGATAGCATATATTAGTCCAGGGATAAAACCAAAGAACGTTAGGAGCAAAGATAGCCAAAACTCCAACTGCAAAAAAATATTACAGAATGTTAAAAATAAAGGAGATTTGAATCTTACATAAGCAACTAAAGTTAAATTTTACGTGATATATGTATGAAAAACAAATTACCCCACAGCCAAATCTGAGGAATACACCAACAGGAGGTATGAGAACTGCACAAAGAATTTCAATGAAACTGCCCATTTCTTCTTCTGTGATTTTTTTCTTATGTTGTTTTTCTTTTGTTAATAAACAAGAAAATATGAATGTATTTGATCCGTCTAATAAGGGAAGAAACTAAGTTGGATTGCGTAAGGTCCTTTGTTTATTCCTAAAATGAAGGACCTTCGTCTCATAAAACAATCACCACCCTTGAATTCTTTTTGCGTTTTCGACGCGACCATCCGTTTCTCACTGGTCCAACATATAAGATGGATACAAAAGTACATAATTAAAAAAAAAACAGAATTTGCTAAATATGGCTCAAAACATGATTTTAAATGCAAAATTATACCCAAATTTAATTCGAATGCAAAACTAGCCTAAAATCATTATGAAATTACAATCATTTCCTTGTGACCAAACCAAAAAAAAACTCATTATTACAAATATAGTTCTGGGAAGTCGCTGAGTCTTATGAGATTTTGTAAGCCGTCTGGTGAAATTGATCTTAGACATAATTTACAGTTTAAAAAAAAAAATATATTTTCACAAATGGAAAATTAAAATCATGTAGTTATAAACAGTTTTAAGTGATGTAAATTAAAATATAATAAAAAACAATAGTTTTCAACATAGATGAATAAAAGTAGTTATATAACATATGTTGTAGTACTGTATGTATTCTTAGAATTAGATTTTTGAAAGCTTAATTATTTTTTTGAAAAATTAATTTTTTATGTATATGTGTTTATTTATGTGTATAGTAAACACTTTTAAAATTTAATTTGATTTTATGAAGTTAGTTAGTTTAGTTTAGGGATTATGTTTAGGATCTTGATGACTAACATGTAAATCATCTAGAAAGTCTTCTATTTTAGTTTTGCGCTATAAAATATTGAGGTCTTTTGGGTGATTTACAAATTGGTCGTCCAGGAAGTCTTCTATTAGAAGATTTGTATGAAAGTCTTCTGAATCGAAAATATTTAACTTTATTAGAATTTTTGTCTCGCTATATTTAGTTTACACATTATCTCTCATCTCCTTAAATGGCTGCAACAAAAATGTAATGTTTTTCGTTCTAAACTCTCCAACCTCTCTAATCTCTTTGAACTTATAAACACCAAACTTTCTATCAATTTATTATTTTTGTCTCATGTATTTTTTCACTAATTTATCTTGTTTTTGCAAGTTTTCATCACATGGTTCTCATTTTCCACTCAATTAAAGGTAAATCTATTAATTTTTATATATGTATTTTTTTGTGTTTTATAAAAGTAGATTTATCTAATCTTCCACTCATTTTCTCTGTTTTTAAGTCATATGAACGTTTTTGGATATGCAAGTTTTTCAGATCTGAAAGACTTCTGGGATGACTTACTGTTAGTTGTCTAAAATATAAATCGGTAGAAGACTTCCACGACAACTTACATGTTAGTCGTCTAAACTTCCTAAAAGTCTTGAGATGAAATCTTCTCCCATATCTCCCTTTCATAACAGATCTGAGCGTTTTAATGAGTTTTTATGTCTGATTTTTCTTCATTTGGTAACCTCTTGTTGCATTAAGTTCTTATTTTTTCCCCAAACTAAAAATCTCAAAACCCACTCTAATCACTTTGACTTAAAACACCATACTCTATATGAATTTTTCATCTCATGTCTTTCTCACTAATCTATTTTTTTCCAGGTTTTTAATCAGATCGTTCTCATCTTCCATTTTAATATGTACGTTGTGTTTTCTATAAAAGTATATCTATCTAATATTCCACTCATTTTCTCTGTTTTTAATCCATTTGAATGTTTTTTGATATGCAGGTTTTTCAGTTCTGGGTTTGATATACATGTTTTCAGATTTGGGTTTGATATACATGTTTTTCAGACCTGGTGATAAACCATGGAGTTTACCCACTTTTAACCATGGTTTATAAACTATTTTAACTAATAATTGTTTTATTATAGAGTCTATTTAACATATTTATAGGTTCATGAGTGATTGAGAAGAAATTAATGTTTTTGGAGCATTTTAGAGATAAATGAGAAAACACCCAAACTGACCATCGAGCAAGACCAGAGGTCGACATTCACAGATAATAATCGATCGATTTACAATCTGTAATATCGATCTACAGCGAAGTGCGCAGAAGCCTGTTTGGTTCCAACCGACTTATGGCCCAAGACTTCACCAAATTACTAGATTACTCCTGACAAGTTTTAACGTAATATTTATACTTTGCCAAAGTATTTTAGGCAACGAGATCTTTCTTGTAGTATTATTTTCAGAGCAAAATGTTTTCTAGGATTTTTAGTGTTGGAGAGATGATCCATATAGATTTGTGATTGGAACTCCATTGTTATCTATCTATCTAATTATGCAGTTTTATTTACTTTTTGTTGCTACGAATTTCTTAGCTATGTCTGAGTAGTTCTTTTGTTAGGTTTAGGATTCAATTATGTTATGAGGGATTAGCCCCAACTATATAGATTGCTATGTTGTGATTCATTGATAGGATTCATAATGCTTGTTTTCTAGATTAGCTAACTAAAAGCATGATCACAGGAATTGTAGGGACTAGTGATGATTTGTAACTCACCATGAATCCATCCTAACTAAGCTAGAAGCGCTAGAGTAAAACTAAAGCTAATCTAGGCAGTCTAGTGAGCACGTTCAACCCGCACGCAAACTTGACAGAGCGCATCGATCGATATTCCTATAGAATAATAGATCGGCGGTGCAAAAGGTGTATCGATCGATATTACTCTAGAATCATCGATCAACACTTTCTATTTGGTCTGAGCTACTGTTGTGAAACCATTACCTCTGTCAATAGACAAGCTTAGAAAGCTAATGCCTAAGGGTTTGTTATTAAGTGTTGAGTTTTATAATATCATGCATACAACTGATATGCATCTGTAGGATTATAATCCTGATTACCAGAATAGAAACACTAAGTCTAGGTATTTCATCTAATTGTCAAAACCCCATTCAATTCAACTTAGCAACTACCTTGCTCGCACCTGCTATTTATGTTTAGTCATAATCAACCTAGGTTAATCAATTTGACTAGATTTATTAGGTTCTCTAGCTCCTTGTGGATTTGATCCATAAGTACTACAATTGAACATCTTATTTGAGAGAGTAGAAATCACTCCTTAGGATAATTTGAGTGATATCATCTGGATCAGACTTTGGAAGACTTATGGGATGTCTTCTCGAAAGTATTCTAAAATATAATGCGCTAGACGACTTCCACGAATTCTTCCAGACGACTTCCAGGAAGTCTTTTGATGGAGTCTTCTTCCATATCAAGTGGAGTCCAAACTTTTCTTTGTTGAGGAATGATCTATAATAGTTTTGTTTGTGGTATGTTCTGTGACTTGCATGTATACTCCTTTAGTTGTGATTTTTTTTTTTTGTAAACTTGAAGAGATGTTAATGAAAAAAATTGGTAAATATGTTCATTTTCCACAATATTATCTTGCCAAAGTTACTTGACATAATTGAACTTATTGATACAACTTCAATAGCAAAACACAATAACACAAAAAAAAAACTAATCATATTTATTACAACTAAGGGAGAAGAACTCTCAAGAAAACTTAGTCAAATTCACAAACGATAAAACATTACATAAGTTCAAAGATAGAACACTTTCATTAGAGGTCTTCTGGAAGTCTTCTGGGAAGTCTTCTCGGAAGACTTAAATTTAAAGCGGCAAATTGAAATATAAGCGGCAAATTTAAGCAGAAAATTAATTTTAAGCGGAAAACTCAATATTTTAAGTAAAAAGTAAAATTTCAATTTTTTTTTGAAAGTTAAAAAGTATATCTTATAATCTAAGAAGACAAATTAAACCATGTTACTTGATATTCTTGAAGTTACTAAACACTTATGAAAATTAAGTAAACATATCTTAAAGTTACTTAACAAATTTACAAAAACTAATGCAGACATGAAAGTCTTCTGGAAAGATTAATACACATGAATGTTGGTAACCTCATAAATATCACTAATTGAGTTATAAATTTCATTCAGTAGCTCAAATATTGACTAATATACATGAATTAACAAAAAAATATTACAAGTTTTATAGTTTTAAAGAAGATGAAAGTTTATTAAACATTAACGCAAACAACATCCACGAAGGTCGTCTGGTAGAATTCTAGGAAGTCGCCCTTTTAGGTTAGTTTTGCAATTGATTTTTAACCTAGACGGCTTACATGTAAGTCGTCCATCTTTGTTTGTTAAAAGAAAACTCGAGATGACTTACATATAAGTCTTCTAGGGAAAACAAGTTCGTTTTACATTTGACCGGATTGTGGCAGAAATTTGAATTTTCCTGGACGACTTACACGTAAGTCGTCCAGTAGAAATTAAAAAAAAATCAATATTTTGTTATACTTAGACGACTTCAATGTAAGTCGTCTCATGTTAGTTTTGCAACTGAAAAATTAAACAAAATATAAAATTTCTAGACGACTTCGTCCGTCCGATGACTCACATGGAAATCGTCCGTCCGACGACTTACATGGAAGTCGTCCATCCGATGACTTACATGAAACTCGTCCGTTCGACGACTTACATGGAATTCGTCCAAGATAAGCAAGGTTTGACCAGAATCTATAAATAAAATCATGGATGAATTCCATGTAAGTCGTCTAGAATTTTTTTTTTGTAATTACAAAAATAACCTGAGACGATTTACGTGTAAGTCATCCAGGAAAAGACAAATTTTGACACAGTCCAGTCAAATGCACAACTAACCTGTTTACCCTTAGACGACTTACAAGGAGGTTGTCTCAAATTTTTTTTTAAAACAAACAAAGATGGACGACTTCCATGTAAGTCGTCTATAAAAATACATTTAAAAGTCAACTGCAAAACTAACTTCTGCATTGACCAGAAAACTTCTATGTAAGTCGTCTACAGCAAGACGACTTACCTGGAAGTCGACTTACCTGGAAGTCGTCTGGACAAAAAAATGTGGAAAAATCTCGATTTCACAGTTTCAACCAGTGAAATAACTTTTAAGCACACATAAGCCTTCTAACAGCACCCAAAATCTCAAACAAAAGTGATCCACCAAGAATTGTAAGCATCAGTAAATCTATGAACCATAAAAAATTTAGAATCAAAATCTTGGGGTTTATTGGATGAATATGGAGAGTAATTGAAAGAAATGTTGTTTTTAGTTCATAAAAATTGAGAAAGAAGAAGTGTAAATCGATTTGAGGTGCAATAAGAGCTTCAAATTGGTCGTTCATGGTGGTTGGGTGTATTGATAGCAATGAAAATCTTGTAAATACTTAAAGATGATGAGGTTGACAGCCATTTTCAAAAACAAAAAAAAACTAATGGTATTTTTATGAATAATGTGAACATGTAAGGTGGATAGGGAAAAATAAAAATCCAAAAAAAAAATTATGTTAGTTTTAGGGTTGACTTCATGTGTTTGATTCAATTTTGCAAAAGGTCCAATAAAAATTTGGTAAAGAATAATAATTTATACTCGAAATCAGTTTTATTGCGTTGGACAAGGGGTGAGATGAAGCCAAACTGAAAATGCCATCCCAGAAACTTCCAGTTTTCCATATACTCTCTCACTTAAACTTTTTTTATAACTTAATTTAGTTCAGGAGAATGGTAAATGATAGTTGTTAACATTGAAAAAAAAAACATTAAATAACTCAGCCGAGATATTGTTATAAGTAAAGAAAAAAAAAAAGTAATGGGTATATATTTTTCCATGGATAATAAATCTTTATATAAGATTTCAATAATTTGAGAACAAAGTAGAACTTGGGGAACAATTAAACATTACAAACAAGTAAATCTAAGATTTTTCGATAATGGGTATCACCATAAGATTTATAACTCTTTCTCTTTGATGTCAATTATACCAAGGTGCTTTCAATATGCCGTAGATACTATACTACTTTGCTAAAAACTTCCCCAAAAAAAATCCAGAAACAATGGTTAAGAAAAAAAATATGAATCGTGTAATGACATTCCCTCATGTGTACATATGTCGAAATCTTTGGGAAAAAAATGAATTAGTTTCTTGGAAGTAGGTAGCACCTTTTTGATAAATCAATTGAATTGTCACTTAAACAAACATTAACATACTGACATAGCCATTCTTCGATAATGTATGAGTTTTGTATCATTTGATCATTTTCTTAGATTCTCCTTCTATTAACTTTAGAACATCAATAGACTTTTATCTTTGAAATTGTAACATTTTCATTGGGTGTCTATCATTCGTATGTTCGTTGTTTCCTCATTAAAATCTTGTCATGGAAAAGCTAGTGGAATAAAAATCATGATGAGGAAAATAAGTACAATTGATATGTCCCAATATTTACCTATTTTAGACCTTATATTAGGCCATGTTTAAAGTCTTTAGTATGTACTTCGAGTATGTTTTAGGTTATTTACAGGTAAAATGTTTTGGAGGCAAAATATTTAGCTATTTTTNGTTTATATATCTCTCTCTCTCTCTCTCTCTCTCTCTCTCTCTCTCTCTCTCTCTCTCTCTCTCTCTCTCTCTCTCTCTATTAAAATCAAAATTTTCTTTTTTCCCTTTTCTGCTAAAGTCATCTCTTATCTCTTGATCTTCTTCACGACGGTTTGCATGGATTTCGGTTTCAGTCACCAACTACCTCTCTGTCACCTTCGGTTCACTCACAAAGGCGGGAGCTGCTCTCACTATCAACTCTCTAGTAGTCTAGTTTAGTTGCAGAGACTGGCGCTGATCAATTGGTTAAGAAAGCTAGGAAGATGAATATTGAATTAATCCTCAATAAAAGAGACTTTGTGAGTCTTTTTCCCACTCGAGTGCATGTTGTTTCTCAACAGTGCCAGAGATTGTCACCGTCTTCTTATACTTACTGTCTCATAAAGTATAATTTTCCTGGATTCAAATTTAAAAAAAAATCTACAACTTGAAAGAATCAAACTGCAAAAAAAAAACATAGAAAGTACTACAAGCAATCATAGTAATTTGACGGAAGCTGTCGGACATTTTGAGGAATTTCCGACGAATTGACATAGAATATGAAATTTTATCATTCGTCGGGATTTCGTCGGAAATATCCTAGGAGTTTCAAATGAAATTCCTTTCCTCAGAAATAATTGACGAAATACCGATGAATCTCAATAATGATTTAACGATTAAGGGTATTGTTTTGGGGTTTATGTTTTCATCGGAAATTCATCGGAAAATTTTCAATGAAATTCCGACGGACTGCAAAATTGTCATAGGAAGTTCGTCAGAAATTTCCGATGAATTTCTTACGAATTTGAGTTTTAGATGTGAAATATTCAAAATAAAAGTTAAATCGAATACCTATAAAATCACAATGACATATTTAAGTGATAAATATGATGTGGATTAATAGTCCCTTGCTTAGTAACCTTTCTCGTTAACACGTGTACACATAAGCAAATACTTTATGATGCTTCATCTTACAATCTTTAATTTGTGTTTTCAAGTGTTTTGAAACTTTATGAAGATTATAAACCCTTAAAATCATCAATTTATTATCAATGATTATTATCGGTCTATTTTTGCTATGGTTTGAGACCCAATACGTAATTCGTCAGAAATTTGTCAGGAACTTCTAATTATGTTGTGTTGTGTTGTGGTTTAGATAGGTTTTAATTGTGATTTTATGATTTTATTATTTATTTTTTAATTTTTGAAATATTAAAAGTTTATATTATTTTATAAAACGTTTTTCATATTTTAAAACCTTTTTGGAGTTTTTATAATTTTTTAAAAGTCTTATTGACAATATATAACGTTTTTCAAATTATACATTATGTTGTCTTAAATGGTTTCAGATATTTAATCAAACATTTTAATCTTTTTATAAAATATTTTTTAAGCTTTTACAATTTATCAAAGCGTTTTTCACCTTTTTAAAAAACCTTTTCAATCTTTAAAAAGGTTTATTTTAAAAGAATTTATCTATAGACGATTTAAAGATATTTATATTACACATGTTTTTCTAATTTTTAATTTTATTTTTCTATATATATAAAGAATTTAAAATATTTATTATAATCGATTTTTTTAGTTTTCTAAGTAATTAATTAATTTAATTATTATATTTAAATTGATTTTTTCTATTTTAAAAAAAACTAATTTAAAAAATTTTTGATGGATAATATTTGTCGGAAATATGTCCGTTGGAATTCGTCGAAAATTTATCTGTTGAAATTTCTTCGAAAGTTTGCCTGTCAAAATTTCGTTAGAAATTTGTCCGATGAATTTCCTCAGAAAATTGTCAGAAATTACGAGGAAATATTTTTCCAACGAAATATAACCAATGTTCATTTTCATCGGAAGTTCGTCGTAAATTGTTTATTCCGACAGATTTCCGACAAAATTGTCCATAGGAAACAAGCTGTTTTTTTTGTAGGGAAGGGATAAAAGAAACTTCCCATGAAGCGGAACTTACACAACTAAAAAAGAAATCTATGAGACATAATACACATTAGGTGTTGATCAATCCAAAAAACCAATTAAACAAAATTTTCAAAGACAGCAAGGGAGGAGAGAGACTGAAAAATTACGAGGATATCTCTCTTGATGTTTGTAATAACTCCTTTAACACATACGGTGTGGCTTGCTGCTCGTGTCTACATTGGAAAGAAAAGTCTTCACCGAGATGCTCCACTCAGTACCACGATATTTGCAGGGTAAATATGGTGAAGATCGACCTTTGATATCCATTAAGAATACAAAATATGATGCCATTAATCATATACAAACAAAATAATACAACGCGATACGTTGACATAAATAAATTACGAAGTAAAATCAGCCTTTAGAAAATTCGCTCTCTGACGCTCGTTTCGAGAACGGTCCTTACCCACCAGTTGCAAGCACTCGGTTTTCTCTTTACCACCCCGGTTTTCCCCTTTTGAGTAAAAAACCATCTGAAACTCCCTCCAAAATTTAAATCTGTTTACCCCTTTTGGAAGTAACCGTTGGGTTTTTCGGTGAAAGTCGCCGGTAAACCTCTGCTGGCTGGATAGGGCCGATTCTGAGTCGACAGAACTCCTCACAATCGGTTTCGTCCTATCCTCGCTACGTCTCCAACCAGGCCCTTCACAAAGTAGCTCCCTCCTATCTGCAACACAATGGCTTCACAATACTCTTCAACTGCTAATAAACGGTCGAAGGAACCTCAAAGAAGAAGAATCAAAGCGCCGGAACTAGATACCTCGGCCCTGATAAGAGACAATGCTCTCACTCTTATCGGGAGGGTCGTCAACCCTTCGGAACAGAGCATGGAACTCCTCCTCTCAGCTCTACCCCGCTCGTGGACGCTAAAAGGTAAAGTCTTTGGGGTAAATCTTGGTAGAGACTGCTTCTAGTTCCGCTTCGACCTCGAGGAAGATCTCACTGGAGTTCTAGCGAACAGACCATACCTATTTAACAGATGGATGCTGGTCATACAACGTTTGGGAGCCCGTCATTTCTGCTACTTTCCCCTCACAGATCCCGTTCTGGATTCGCCTTCATGGTCTCCCCCTGCACTACTGGCATGAGCAGATGCTTTACAACATAGCATTTGACTTAGGAACCCTAGATTCCTACTCCATTACAAAGACGGAAGTTAAGATTCGCTTACTCCTTGACGCCTTAATGCCACTGGTGAAGGAGGCTATTATAGACTTCTCTTCAGGTGACGACATCGTTGTGGAACTGGAATACGAGAAGCTCGATCTCCACTGTCTTACTTGCAACAGCCTCTCACACAGATCTGACTTGTGTCCTCAGCGCGAAGATATTATTCCAGTACCTCCCCGGCACCCCTCACCTCCGCAAAGAAGGCACCACACGTCACCAACTCACGCCCTGAGGCGTAGAGAACTCCCCACCCACACCGACGACAGAGAAGGACGTCCCTCCTTCCACAAAAGAGTCGACAGGCATGGAAGACCCTTTGGTGAAAGACTGCCTCTTCCTCCAGTTCGAGGAGCTCCATTGAAAAATAAGCTCATCCCGAAGGCTCGTCCTATGGAGGACACTGACTTGTACCGTAGAGAGCTCCCCTCTCAGAGAGACAGGCGCCGCTCCATCGAGCCTCCACGCTACACTCAAGAACCCCAACAACAATGGAGAGAGAAAGTGGCGACCACGCCACAACGTACCAGTCCCCCCACCCGCAACAGCCCCCAACTCCACAACCAAAGGCATTTGGACTTGGCGTCACAACACCTAGAGATCCAACCGCTTGAAAGGAACCTAGCTGTGTCGGACTTCCCCTCTCTACCTCCAATTCCCTCTACGGAACAAGTCCTCAACGAGCTTCAGGAAACTACTCTGCAGTATACAAACGTTGATGACCCTACTGAGAGGGAAGCCCGTAGACAAAGAGTCTTACAGGGAGAAATGGAAGGCCTTATGGCTAAGACGGCTGCTTCTATCATTGCAGCGGCCACTGAGAAGCGTAATGCTGTTCTCTTTGGAAGCTCCTCTAGGGGAGATGACCTTCTCATTAAGAACCTAGTCCTTCCACCCACTACGGCACGTAATATCCCTCTCGCTGCTACTAAGGTACCCCGAAAGCGAGGACGACCTGCCAAGAAGATAGCTGCCAGCCCGAGAGTCTTTGCAAATGGTGGCTCTCGCAGGAGACTACTCACACTGAGTCAGCCTTCACCATGGAGAACCCGTGGACCTAGCCTCAATCTGGATCAGGAAGCAGGAACATCCCAGAATGAGGCTCTTGGCGAACGCAGAAATGTTCCTTCTCCAACCCCCAGTGCCCCAAGATCACAGTCGCGTGCGTCGGATTTTCAGGAGCACAGAAACCCCCTTCCTTAGGGGTACTGAGTTGGAACTGTTGTGGGTTGGGAAATCCCAGAACAGTCTAGAGACTCATCGCACTCAATAAAAAATTCTCACCAGACATCATCTTCTTACAAGAAACAAAGAACCCTGACCCCTTTGTATTGAAAGAACTTGAACCGCTGCTCTTGGAGTCCCACTTCCTTGTATCACCAGTTAATGCAAGCTCAGGTGGTCTCTGCCTTCTCTGGAAACCAGATGTTACAGTTCAAGTCCTCTCAGCCTCACCCAACTTCATTGATGCTCACATTTCCTTCAAAAAGACAAGCTTCTTCAGTACTTTTGTTTATGGAGCACCGGAGGTTTCTAATAGACAACGAATTTGGGATCAAATCACTAACCTTGGCCTTTCAAGAGATAACAGTTGGTTTATGACTGGAGATTTCAACGAGATTATCGACAATTTGGAGAAGTCAGGAGGTAAAGCTAGACCTGAGAGCTCCTTTAGCAATTTCCGTACTTTCCTCGCTTCAAATGACCTTTTCGACCTGCGTCACCAAGGAAATTTCCTTTCCTGGAGAGGGACACGTCACTCTCATCGAGTACACTGCAGGCTTGATCGTGCTATGGCCAACAGCTCTTGGTCTGATTCGTTCCCAAAAGGGTCTTGCATCTACCTCCCTTTTGAAGGCTCAGACCACAGGCCCCTATTTTCGTCCTTCACCGCAATAAAGAAAAGACGTACACGCAGCTTCAGATATGATAGGAGACTCCGCCACATTGAGGAGGTGAAAGCACTCATCAACGACACATGGAATGACTCTAGAGGATCCTCGGTCGCTACAAAAATTTTTAATTGCAGACGAGCCATCGCTTCCTGGAGTAAAGAGCATCACATTAATAGCCAAAAGGAGATCACAAAGTTACAGAAAGCTTTAGACGAAGCAATGTCTGATACCTTCACAGATGATGCGGCGATTGCCGTGATCAATCAGAATCTCCTCGCAGCTTATATAGCAGAAGAAGAGTTCTGGAAGCAGAGGAGTAGACAACTCTGGCTCTCACTGGGTGATCTGAATACGGGCTATTTTCATGCCTCCACAAAATCAAGGAGGGCCAGAAATAGACTCAGCATGATGGAAGATGATAGTGGGGTTCTTGAGACTGATGATGGGAAGATTGCAGTGATCATATCCAACTATTTTCAGAACATCTTCACCTCGACACATCCACAATCGAGTGATACGGTCACAAGAGCTCTGAATCCTTGCATCTCTGCGGAGACCAACAGGAAGCTCACCGCACTGCCCTCTGATCAAGAGATAAGAGATGCCATGTTTGCTATACACCCAGATAAAGCACGGGGGCCCGATGGGTTCTCGGCAAGTTTTTTCCAGACGAACTGGCCCACTGTTGGCCCTGCCATTTGTTGTGAAATTCGTTCCTTCTTTGCCACGGGATCACTGCCACACAAGATCAACAACACAAATATCAGACTCATCCCAAAAATCACCAACCCTCTGAAAGTATCTGACTATCGACCGATTGCACTCTGTAATGTTTACTATAAGGCTATTTCCAAACTCCTATCTATCAGACTAAAGCATATTCTTCAAGACATTATTTCAGAGAATCAATCGGCGTTTGTACCTGGACGAGCAATATCTGACAATGTTCTCATAACACACGAGGTGCTTCACTATCTAATTAAGACGTCATAAGCTGAGAAACATTGCGCCATGGCCGTCAAGACCGACATCAGCAAAGCGTACGACCGCTTGGAGTGGTCTTTCATCGAACGAGTGCTAGAAAGATTGGGCTTTGACAGTATTTGGATCAACTAGGTCATCCAATGCATCTCTACGGTTGCTTACTCGTTTCTTATTGATAACGACGTGGTGGGAGAGATCAAACCACAACGTGGAATCCGTCAGGGTGACCCCATGTCCCCTTACATATTTATTCTTTGTGGAGAGGTGCTTTCGGGACTCTGCAAGAAAGCACAACAAGATGGGTCATTAAAGGGGGTACGAGTCTCAAATAACAGTCCAAGAATCAATCACCTGCTATTTGCAGATGATACTATGTTTTTCACAGGCACAAATCTACGCTGTTGCACTACTCTACTCCATATACTACATGACTACGAGGAGGCCTCTGGCCAGAAAATAAATACTGACCAATCTTCTATCTCCTTCTGTGCTAAAACCCCCCAATCAGTTCGGGACAGGGTTAAGTCTCAACTAGGTATTAGTAAGGAAGGAGGAGTGGGCAAGTATTTAGGCCTACCTGAACATTTTGGAAGGAAGAAGAGAGATCTCTTTGCCTCTATTGTTGATCGCATGAAACAGAGAGTGTTGAGCTGGTCTACACGCTTTTTCTCCACAGCAGGCAAGATGACGATGCTCCAATCTGTCCTCTCCCCCATCCCTTCCTTTGCAATGTCCTGCTTCCAGCTACCTGCAGGGTTATGTAGAAAGATACAGTCAGTTTTAACCAGATTCTGGTGGGATAATAATAAAGGCGACAAAAAAATATGCTGGATTGCTTGGGACAAACTCAAACAACCTAAGAGTGAAGGAGGCTTAGGTTTCAGAGATGTGAGTCTATTCAATCAAGCGTTGTTGGGAAAGATAGCCTGGAGAATCCTAAAGAAGCCGAACAGTCTCCTAGCGCGGGCTCTTTTGGGGAAATATTGTCATAGTCAACCCTTTTTATCTACCTCCTCTAGTACTAGTTCGTCTCATGGGTGGAAGGGTATTATTTGGGGCAGAGATCTACTGGTATCACACATAGGGAAAGTTATTGGTAACATAACTTCTACAAAGGTTTGGACGGACTCGTGGATCAAACCATCAGAGAACCTACGACCTTTTGGTACCTCTACAGAGCAAGAGCAAGACCTTCTCGTGGCTTACTTCCTATCATCTGAAACTAAGGAATGGAATGAGGCACACATTAAAGAAACATTACCAGAGTTAGCTCATCTCATTCTCCAAATAAAGCCGAGTGCTCTGGATGCATCAGATTCAGATATTTGGCCACTGACAAACACGGGGGAGTACACCACCAAATCCGGTTACTTCGCTGCTTCCCAGTTACAGCTGCAACCCTCCTCTGCTTTCCCAAGTGCGACAGCAGGCGTTAACTGGAGGAAGATGATCTGGAGCACTCGTCTCTCACCCAAGATTAAACTGATTCTCTGGAAGATCCTTCAGAACGTCCTTCCCACGGGAGAAAATCTCCAGAGACGAGGACTAATGGCCAACACCCACTGTGTAAGATGTGGTAGCATCGAATCCACCGCTCATTTGTTTCTTGACTGCAGGTTCGCTCAAGACACGTGGGACCTGATCCCTTGGAACAGAACCTCCAACACCGCTCATTCTTCATCCGTCGCCGACGCTCTCCTCCACTCCACGACCAGACGGAATCTCCCCCCTACGG
>OVBX01002022.1:8586-22284 GCA_900406325.1 Erucastrum elatum | reverse complement strand
GATTTAAATTCATGTGAGAATATTTAAGAATAATTAATGGTAATTGAGTTGTTAGTAATCTCTGTTAATGAAAAAACTCCTAAACTAAAGATTTACCGGTTGTAAAGGTAATTATAACTTGAGAGGGGTTAATTCACTAAATAAAGTTAGTTTGAGTGTTTTTTCATTAAATACTTAGTTTGAGGGTTTTTACCCAAAACAAACCTAATTGAAGAGTTTTAATGTTAAAAATCCTAATAAGATAGATGTGGGAAAGGGTCTAGTGTAAAAAATTCTATAAGAAAAATGGTCGAACAAATATTTATGATAACAGTCCATATAATTTCTCTAGGAAGTTTAGTGCATTTAATAGAAAACTGTGAATTGAATTGTGGTGATGACGAGGGANCGAACAAATATTTATGATAACAGTCCATATAATTTCTCTAGGAAGTTTAGTGCATTTAATAGGAAACTGTGAATTGTATTGTGGTGATAACACCTCGTCGTAGAAAACAATGTTACCACTTAAACAATGTTTTTAATATTAATATATAGAGGGTTTGATCAAAAAAAAAATTAATATATAGAGAATGTGCTAGTTCAACTGGTTAAATTTTGGTAGTCCGTTCGGTTCAAGATAATATATCTGCATTCGGTTTGGTTTCAATCTAGAACCAAAAAAAACTCAGAATTTAATTCTCCAATAAACCAAACATAAAGAACTCAAGAAATCTTGTGCTCACCAACAAAAACACAATCAAACTCAAACGATTTCGCTTAAGAGACCAGCAGTGAAACCAACAAAGCAATCTTGTGTTTACCAACAAAAACACAATCAACTCAAACAATTTCGTGCAAGAGACCAGAACTGAAACCAACAAAGGAGACATTATTCACAGTTGAAGGTCTAAATTCGAGAGGAACATTCCAATTATTCAGATTATCATCTGACCATTTCAAGTCAACATTCTCAACGCTGAACCCATTCACGTGTTCCATAATGATCCCAGCTGTGGCGCTATGGTTCATTAGACCTTGACATCCAGGTCTATAATCCACAAGCCCTGAAGTGTAATCACTCCATCTTCTCAAAGTAATGTTCATGTTCTTGAACTTTATATCCGTGAGTAATCCGTTTGGAGAGCCAGATAAAAAGACTCCGTTTTCAGAAACGATTGTTATGTTTACGAAGAGGAGGTTCGAGATTGAGCCTTCCTTTGAAGATGAATTGCGCGGGCAAGTTGTTATATAGATTGGCTCTGCTCTTCCCCACCAGGACGGATCGTAGTATCTTGTACTGATGTTCATGTTCGAAAACGTAATGCCATTCACATTTCCTGCAAAAAAAAGGACACTTACACGAGTAGTTTCTGAGTAATATGCAGCCAGAGAAGGAAACTGTTTACCTCCATCACGTATTTGCATGCCAAGGCCTCTGTGAGATTCAAAAATGGTGATATTATCAAAGACGAGACCTTTGAATTCAAACCAGCTCGCACTACCAAGTTTAATGGCGGAGGATTTGGTCCGGATCCAGCAGTCCGTAACGGTCAAATTGTAAAGCGGAGCAGCATAAGTCTTGGGGCAGATTGCGTCATCTCCTGTGTCGATGTGACATCGCGTTATGAAAGTATTGTTCGAATCTTCTATGTCGATGCCATCGTTATTCGGAGTGTTGAAATCGCCTAGGATTGATACGTCGTGCACTGAAGTGTTTTCGCACCTCACGATATGCAAACTGCAAAATCCTAATTTAGTTCTGGATCTTCGGCTTAAACAGTGAAAGTAAAGATAACAAGTAAAGATAGTAGTACTGACCACCAATAAGCAGGCTCACGTAGCGTCATGTTCCAGATTTGAACATTGGTGGAGTCAACGAATCCAACAAGCCTAGGTCTACACTCATCACCCAAGCAAGCCCCAGTCTGATTCCAGCTCACCATCACGTTCTTCCTCTCGTCGAATCTCACAACGAACTTCGATCCATGTCCGTCGATTGCTCCCCCGCCGGTGATTCCAACATCCGTCGCGTTGTTCGCCACCACCACGTACCATTCCGACGAAGTCTCCCCCGGATAGTCTTCGATCCTCGGTCCGCCGAGAAGCACGGCGTTCTCCGTCACATCGAGGAGGACGCCGGATCGGAGATGGAGCTTGGCGGTCAAATAGGTGCCGGGAGGAAACGTGACGCGGCAGATAGAGGAAGATGAGGTGTAGTGATGATTGCAGGCGTTAATGGCGGACTGTATCGCGGAGGTGTCGTAGTTGATGCCATCGCCGGTGGCGCCGAAATCGGTAACGGAGAGGGATAGGGAATCGCCGGGAAGTTGGATCTTCTGTGATGACGTGTGGAGACGTGATTGGACCACGGATAATGACAGGAACAAGGGCAATAATATGCTTCGCATCAGTAGCGTGGAGTCCATTGCGGAATTTTTGGGTCTTGTGATCGTATCCAATAATGGACTCTTATCACATAAGTCACAGCTTTATTAAAAATTAATAATAATTATTATATGATCTCACCAAAATAAAATAGGAATCACAGTTTCAACTTAATGAAGTAATAGAGAAAAAGAAAGCAAATAAAAAATGTTCAATCATAATTGCTACAACTGATGATTTGAGTGGTTCACAACATAGGGCTTATCCGATTTTGCCAATGTTTTCCCCAAACGCTACCTAAATGCAGGTGATAACCGTTGTTATTGTTTTGCAACAATCACAAAAGCTCTATAACCAGTTCAAATCATTTTAAAATCAAAAACTAATCTTTGTTAGTGTTTTCCGTTTGTAGATATTTGAGGGGTATGTAATTTTTTCCTTAAAAGAAAATTTAAATTTTTAAACTTAAATTTTAACACTAAAATATTATAAATAAAAAGAAAGACAAGACTTGACTGAAATATGCACAAGCAGTAGAAAAATGCACTTCTAAGAACCCGAAGACTATGCCAGCTGGACTCAGACCGAATCATATAGGAGAAATTATAACTACAAGGAATAAACGTTAAAAGAGCAGAAGAAAGGAAATCGGTGAGTGTGTATGGGCATCCGGGTCCCAATCGGATTTTGGTTTAATCCATTCAAGTTTCGACTTTTTCGGGTATATCAAAATCAGCTCTAGCCCGCTATATGAAAGTTCTGTTCGGAAACGATTTGGATTACATCGGGTTCAAATCGAGATTAGTACATCTTTAAAGAATCGGTATAATCCATTATACTTTTGGGTTCATATCCCAATTGGTTTTTTAGTTTAAAAATATCTGATTTATACTTACATTGTAAGCAAAACATAAATCAAAACATAAGTGAAATCAGTTCTTCAGATTTAAAATACATGATTTATACTTATTTTAGTGGCCAAAACATAAGTAAATCAATTCAAAAAACAAGAAAAGAACATCAAATGTGATCATTCAAATCAAACAAAAAGTAAACATATTTACTGATCGAAAGAAAACCAAATTAATGAAAGCATCAAACAAAAAATAAATTCTCATGAAATAAAAAACATTATTCAATGAAAACAAAACCAAAAACTAAAAAATTCAAGCTCTAACCAATCACTTTCAACCAGCAACCTTCATGTAATAAGTAATTATTTTAAAAGTTCAATAATATCTTAAAGTATTTTGGATACATATTAGGAATTAAAATCATGTTTGATAAAGATTATTTTTGTGATTTTAAATGTTTCGGGTTCTGTCAGATATTTATGTAGGTCTGGATTCGGTTTGAATAATACTCATAACCCAAAATATCATAAAACAAGATCAATTCGATATTTATGTCGGGTTTGGATCAGTTCTGATTCATTTTATAAGATCAGGCTTGGTTCGGATTTTCATGGTCGGTTTATTTGCCCAGCAGCCCTATTGGTGAATTTGGAGCAGGGGCGAATGTAATATTTTAATGGGTGCAAATTTAATAGAAAACTATGTGGACTGCCCGTACGCACGTGCGGGCATTAATATTATAACTAAGTTGATGATTATATATTTAGAAATATATAATACATATATTTTATGTATGTGATTAATACGATATAAGAATCAATTTTATTAAACCTATCTGGTTCTAAGCAGACGGTATACTTTGTTTTGATTTTATAAGTAAAGTTATTTTTTGTTTTAAATATGATAACTTATAATTTTAAATTTCAACATAAAAGCTAAAATCAAACAATTAAAATTTATTAATTATTATGCATCTAAATAGAAAAAGAATAACATAAAATAATAGAACAATAATAATAGAAAATATGTGCTTGATGGTCATAATCAAAAATGAATGTCATGTAAGCATCTCTGAAGGTTTGATAAACAATACCATTAACAGTCGTACGATCCTTGTAGGAGCATGGATCTCTTATGAGATTTAGCATCTCACGTAAATAGTAAATTTTGTTCAGACCATCTGGACATTTAGTGATGACAGATCCACGTATATAAGTCCTACGTCAAGATCTCCAATCGCGTATCTTATTATTCCAGACAAAAGTAGTAGGAAATTCCATATAAAGATAACGCTGAACTTGTGGATAAATAGCGTTTCAACTTCATACATGAAATGAATTTGAGCTTCGAAAGAGTCAAGGTTGGTATGTAACAACTATCGGAATCGACTGCTAAATCGGGGAGATGAAATGGCAACACCATCTTCTTGGTAGTATCGGATTCTATAATTAAAAGTATAATAATCGTCAAAAATAAATCATATTGTGCTAAATATAAAGAAAACACTACAATCGAAAACCATAATTATTAATATATATTTAAAATATTTGTAAAGAGAAACCAACCTAGAATTGGAAGATCACTCATGTTTGGTGTTTTCCAAGAGACGGCATATAGGTGACTGAAACATACTAATGTTTATATTATATATATGAAGGAATGAATCAATTAGGGTATCCAGTTTATAGATCAATGGTCTATCAAGGATAAGTATAATTAAGCAACAAAATCTAAACCACAATATTTTATACACGATTAACCTTTAGATTCACAGTTTTTTTTTTGTAAATAAATAGATGTACTGTTAAGATATCAAATATGTGATTGTTATTAAGTAAAGTGTCTACAAAAGGGAAAATTTATAAGAGAATATATTGATATAATAAATACTCTGATTTAGTTTTTGTACATTATAAGGTTTTGCTTTTGGAACCCATATGATTGGGTTTATTATAAGTTTTTTCTTCAAGAGAGAAACGAAAGAACAGAGAGGGCAAAATGTAATGTTTAATGCAAAATTGAGTTACAATTTTTTTCTACTTTATGTTACAATGTATACCAGTTTTTTTCAAAGTTCTGTCACATACCAAATTACATGAAATATGCTATCAGAATCTATATGAAATAAAAACATAATTAAAACTACTACTTTACATTTTTTTTATTATGTGGGAAAAGTATTCATATACAAATTATTATTTATAGATGTACTAAAGTAATTTTACTTGGTTGAAGAAAATTGTTCGCAATTGTACTAAAATAACTGTACTAAAAAAACTAAACATGTAAACAGTTCTTTAAATCAATTTATTGTGAATAAATTCTTTTCATTGAATTGAAAAGTATTCCCAACAGCGAATCTTCTATTGATTATAAGCTTTACCAACTACTGACAACAAAATTATAATTGTATCTTAACCTTCAACTGTCCAATCAATAACTAAAAAGCTGAGCTATGAACAAAGCTCTCTAACTACACTTACAAACTAAACTAATATCTTATCTAATCTATATTATTTATTATATCAAGTTTATATCATAACTCAAGTCTACTTAATCCGGTTTACCAAACCGGATCTGAACTGGAGGACAATTAAACAGAAATAAAAAATAAACCAAGTTTTTAAGATTAAGAAATCTATCGGGTTAAGATTCTATATTTGGCTCGCCCAACTCGAACCAATATATCTCATAAACCCTAAAATCATCCAACTTCGCTTGTGCAACCTTCAGATCCGCCTCAAGCTTTTCCTTCTGAACCTTTAGAGCGTCCAGATGAATAAGGTCTTCAACCCACTCCAGCTTTGCTTGAATCCGGCAAACTTCAATCTCCTCGGCATGCTTGGTTTCCAAAGCATTTGTTTGAACTTTGTAAATCGCCAGAATAGCCTTGTAATACTGTTAACTTTTCATTTTTCACATCAGATAAGCCTCTTGAGTTATTGCGAAGTTCATCTTGTCTGCCATCTCGCATGTAAACATAAAACAGTTGAATTAGTCTAACCTAATGTTCAAGAAACCATAAGAATATAAAATCAAATTTCAAGGGAATAAGATCTAACAATCGTCTCAAGAAAAATGTAGTTAGTAATTTAAAAAATAGGCTACAAAATTTGGATCATCTACAATGAGCATTCTTATATTAGGCATAATGTTCTAGAAACACATATTAATCTAAAACTTCCATCGAAATGGGATATAACCATATTTCTCACGATCTTCTTATTTGTTTATATATAAGAAAATGATCGTATAACTCCACAACGTAGGTATACCTTAGTTAGATAATCTAAAGTTTCACAAATCCATAAGACATGATGATCTTGGGAAAAAAATCATATAAAACAAACGTCGATAGAAGTAAGATCTAACATATATTTCTAAATCTAAACTTGAATTGTTCAATAAATAAAAAATCAAAACTTACAAAATATTTTTGATTTGGATGACGGTGATGTAGGAGAGTCTAGATATTAGAGTTTGCAGAAATGGTATAAAATTACCAGTGAAGTAAATAATTCAATTTATATACTTAAGTCGTTTCAGTTGCTTTGCTAATGCGTTTATGTTTTTGGGCCATAATAGATAAGTATATGCGTAAGCCAAGCCTAATACTAATAATGGTGGGTTATCTTGCCAAATATAATTATGATATAATAAAATTTATCAGATACAAAAAATCTTGGGTTTCCTTGCTCAGTATAACCGATATATAACAAAATGTAAACGAAATATAACAAATGTTGTTCAAAGCAAATCAACTAAATTCAACAGGACTGAATTTGAATTAGGAACATGGTCCACTATTTCTTATCCTAACTCTTCATGTAAATTGAGAAAAAAATTAAGCTTTTAGTCACTATGTTAAAAGATATCAGAGAAATGTGAATGATTTATAATATAACTTTCGTCAAGGTACTCTACTCACTAGAAACGCAAAGCGAAGGATGTTTTCTTGTATTTACTCAGCCTCCAACTCTTCATATCAAAATCTCGGGCAATCTCTCCCAACGCTTCATATTCTAACTCACACCCACTACATAGTTGTTGGTAAAATTCAAATAAGATGAATGTATTATTTACATATAATTTTTTAATCGCAGCATGATTAATTAATTTAAGAATAGTAATTAACTTTCATCCTTAAGCTTAAATTCAATTTGAGATAGATGTACACCAAACATCTCCTCATAAGATCAGCCTCAAACTCAATCAAAGTTCCAAATGAAGTAACCCATCCTACCAAGTCTACAAAAGTCAATAATTATTTAGGATCTTAAATATTGCTTATACTAAATCACCATATTAATTAACTATACTTTCCAGCAGAATAACCAGATGAGACTACGTACCGATTGGATAAGTGTTGTCGAAACCCCTCTGTAGAACTTTTTGGAAAGGAACATGTACAAACATAGGATTTTCTGTAAGTATATACCCATAAAATACCTGTGTACGATCATCAAATATGATCTGGAATCAAATTGGTGTATTCCTAACAAAATCACCGCAAGGTGTAACTTCAAATAGTCTGAATACATTCCATTGATTTTCATCAAAAGAGCCAAAATAGTGTTTTTGACACAAACTATAAGGAACTATCATTTCGATTCTGCAACCCTAATAATTTTTTATCATAAAAGGAAATTACTTCCACAATAACAAAATAATAAGTTAGTGAAGATGAAATTTAACTTACATTCGGACCAGACACAATCAGATGACGATCTATCTCATTGGGAGCAGGTTTCATTTCTCATACTCGCAGGATTTTTACCCATACTTCTACATCCTTCCATGATTCAGTGAGATCTGAAATTAGGGTATTGTTGCGTTCCATGAAATTATATTTTAAGATTCGCAAAAGCTTCTGTAATTTCTTTATCAGAGGGAGAATAAGAAAGATGAGGCTTGATAGAGGCGTTTGGTATGGTCCTTTTGAACGGTTAAGTATTTTAAAGTGGGATAATAAAATGATTACACAACATTTTATTATGATCGAGTTCCAATGTTGACATCATAAATATAACGACTTAAAAGTAAACTTAACTTATTTTTTTTTTAAATAAATATTTAGATTTGAGTGAACATCAATTTTTTTTTTTTGTGAACATCAATTATTGCATTCCAAAATGTGATTAAATCATATTAATTGTTTATAACCATAAAATATATAACTGGTGTAACTAAAAAAATGCAACTAAATTAAAATGGAAGAAAACACTTAGATCGTGGACAACCAATTCAACGAATCTCTTTTGTTTGCTTTCTTTTGATCTTGTCGGACAATATAAATATGTTAGCATATGTTTGTGTAAATAATAATATATAGATAATATGATATGTACCAGCATTGTTTTGAACGTTGTGACTTGTTCAATTAGTGGATTAAACATTATCTCAGAGTATCTTGGAATATTTGTAACCTGTCTGTATCCACAAATATGAGCAATAAAAATATAGTGTGAATATATAATATAAAATGTAATATAGATAAATAAAAATGATAAGGGAATGTTTAGTTATCTATCTTCTGTAATATATAATTTCAAATTTCAGAGGGGTGGAACAGAGCGAGCAGATCTCGTGGAAGGTGGGGAGGCTCGAAAATGGCCATGGAGAAAGGAAGAGAAGGAACGAAGAAGAGAATGGAAGAGTGGGGGGGGATTGATTTTAGGGTTAAGAGAATGGAAAAATGGGAGAGATTGATATTAGGGTTTTGTTTCTAGAGAGAACATCTATAAATCTGAAATAAGAGAAAAAAATTTTGAGAGTGAATTTCAATAGTTTGGGAGGGATATGAAATAATTTCCACTAAGTCTTTACTGGGGGACGAAAAAAAATCTCCGTCTAAATATCATTTTAATATATATGCTATCTAAAATAAAGTTTTAGGATCCGAAAGAAACAAAGATAGCGCTTGCATTTTGAAACGCTATCTTAAACTGAGCGTTTTATCAACGATAGCATTTACATGTAAAACGCTATCTTTACCCACTTTTCTTGTAGTGGTATTTACCATCTAATATGACACCAAAATCAATAAAATACTTTTCTGGTACATCATCAGGTTAATCTGTCAACTCTTTGATCCTAGTTGTCTTCAGTATAGCAAGTTTGAAAGGAAAAAAAAAATTGGTCTTGAACTCACCACCATATTCTTTCAGACTGAATGTGTTAACTGATAACGCTTGACCTTCGTTTAGAAGATGTCTATTTTTTTGGACCAGGTCATTTTCTACAGAAGCGTGCAACCTGATATCCTGTTTTTATTTACAATAAGATATGTTCATAAGATTTGGTTGCGTCTAGTTTTAATATTATGAAAATAATAGATCTTGGAATAATTAACTTACAGACGGATCCATAAGGACCAACTCAATAGAGTTACCGGATTTGGGGTTGTACAAAGTCCATCAGATGATCTTCACACGAATCTTTTGAGTTTCACTGGATGGTTCTAATAGATTCACCGGAACGTAGGACTGAACATTTCTTGCGACAATTGACATTTCGAAGGAGAGGGGATGTTAATACGTTCTGGTCGTAAATGAGAGGGAGTATATAAAAGTATGAAACTGCTTAACCTAGTAGACCAAATAATATACCCAAGTATCTCATTTTTCCTTATCAAACGGTTCATCATAAATATAGTATCTCAACTATCATAACTTGTGATATATTAAGAAGAATAATGTATATACCTTAGTATCTTGTAGTTTTCTGTTGAATAATTAACAATAAATATTCTATCTTAACTAACGTAAAATGAGATATATTTATACGATTGACTGAAGGAATTATGGTATATACATTAAGTATTTATTGTTTTGGAAAAAAAGTCAAAACAAATTTTCAAATTATACATGTTTAACAATCAAAGAAACAAAAAAATTTAAATAATAGTGAAATTAAGTTACATCGTGTGAGATACTTTTTGCTAGATAAATGATGCCCTAAAAGTATCCAACTGCAGCCTCACTCTATTGGATAGAATCCTATACAATAAAATCTGAAAGTAAATACAATCCATAAATCAAAGAACATGTAATTCATAGAAAACTAGGGTCGGCCCGCCCTACGGGCTGGATATACTTTACTTGTTATTTAGAATGTTACTTTTTATATGATTTTGCAGTTTGTGTTTTAGATTTACGTTTGTAAATTGTTTGCTAGATTTTTAGTATGAAACTCATATGTGCTCTTTTCAGTTTGGAGTTGTAGTCTTATTCTACCTTTAAAATCAATGTTTAAAAAATATCTAATCAAAGACCATCTAATCTCGCAGCTAAATATTTTTCGTTATAGCAGACTACATTTTGTTACTTGTAAAAGTGAAGGAACAAATTGAAAACAATATTGTGTTTAAGGAGAAATATTCTCCTCTCTACACCGTAAATTTTGAGTTTTTGATCTAATTTTGGAGTTTCAGTACGACTATGTTCAGACTTTGTTTCTTTGTAAGTTGTAGTTGTTCCTTCTCCTCTTTGTTTTTAAAACTTTTCTTCTTTCACTTGTGCTCATTTTTTTTCTTTCTAGCAGGAATAATATCACAAATTAAACTTCACAGTAGAACATAACAGACGACTGGGACAAATTTGTTATATACATATGGTGAGAAGTGTATGACTCGCTAAAACTAATGGTAGTTCTATCTCTCATTTTTAACTTTATACTCTTGTCTCCGGTATCACTCTAGAAGAGCGATTTCTGTCTCGGCTTCCTTTTATACTTCCTGTGAAAGCAATGTACCAAACTACAAATGAAGAACCATGGTTTTGAAGCATTAGTTTATTCCTATTTACAGCTTTATACAATAAATATAGATGACGATAGGTTGCTGAATTTTCTTTTACATACATGTTGGGTTGGTGACTTTTTAGGCGTTTAGGCTCTTTGATTGTTGTACGTGATTTCCCTTCTTCTTGGATACCAAGTTAGTTCTTTTCTTCATACAAACCCTTCCCCTGCAATACAAATATTAAAATCTCTCAACACATGTGATAACATAGCAAAACATTGTCAGCTTAAAAAAATAAATATATATACTACACGACTGTAGTATCATTGGATATTTGACTAAAGTTTAGGGTTCTTTCTATACCTTTTACTTGAGAGCAAAGGAGGCAGCCGCATGGATTAGATGATAAATCCCCCTGAAGATGAGCCGCTTTATTCAGAAACTCCTGAAATCTTTAACTCAGACAACCTTCATACTGATGTTGTGGTCTAAACATCTTAGTTTGACAACGAAGCTGGTTCTTCTCCCATAATTCTTCATTTGGTGGTTGTTCAATCTACAGAGAACAAACCCACACACAAAAGTCATCAAAAACTTCAATCTGGAATGAGTAAATTTGGCATATTGTTTTTGGTCTCTTTCTTACCTAGGTTCTTCCTTTATGAAGTGGTCTTCTGGGTAGAATCTCAGAGAGAACACAGCCGAAGCTCCAAAGATCAACTAAATACTATAACACATAATTAATCACAATTTTTTTTAATATATAGAATATTTGGTCTCAGTGTTTTGAACCCAGATAAAACAAAAGAATCAAAAGAGCACTACTAAAACAGAAATTAAAGAGTCATAAACAGAAACATAAATACTGAAGACACTACCAAGCGACTGGCGATGATTTTAAAGTTCCTGAAACCCAGAAAAAGGTTTAGATATCCACCTTCTGGCCTCCCAGAATCCGAGCAGATGTGGCTTAACAAAGGCAGAGAAGTGACCAGCCTTCAAATCACCAAGAAGAACAGTCGAGTTAGCCATTGTGATTGAGAATTTCCTTTGGTTTCTGGAGAATCACAAACTGTGAGGATGAAATTCAAGGGTAGAAGGCTAACCCATTTATAAGTAAAGAAAAACGCCTTGGAGTTGAATGAGTATCATTGAATGTGACGTCATGCTGGATCCGTGTTGGTGGAGTTAACATCTCTTAAAGCCGATGAATGAAGAAAACGTGTAACGTCTGGGAGTTAAGTTGATTTGTAACGATCCAAAGGTGAAGAACAGAGACCGAAACGCCGTTACGAAGCTCAACGGTTGCGCTGTGCGGGAAAGGAGACGGAGAAAAGTAAGAAGGTAGACGATTAGGTTTCAGAAGGGAGAAGTGTAGATGGGCTTCAATTACAGGCCCAACTCGATTGATTAATGATTTAAGTGAAACGGTGAGGATCATAGGTGGCATCACCACATGGATACAATTTCCAGCTTGGCATCCTATATGGCATAGGTGGGAGAGATTTGTGGTCTTCTTTATATATAAAGATGCATAAATTTTATAAAAGTATATAACATGCACCATTTGAATCATATGAATAAATCGTGATGCAGCAAAGAAAAATGTGAAGAGATAGAAACTGAAGAAATGTTTAATAGAGGGTATACAAACCTAGACACGAAACCGATAAACATAGAGATTAAGGATGAACCAAGATTGATAAAAATGGTGTGATTATAAGAAAGGTTAACCGGAAGAAAGTTAGAAACAGATTAGTGATGGTCTAGCAAGATGATTAGCTAATGAGATAAAAATGTGATTTAAAAAATGTTTAATGATTAATGATGGCTAAGGACAAATAAAAGAAAGACACCTCAGCATTGTAAAATAGTTACTTGAGCATTATTAAATAGGGAGTCAATTATCTTATAACATTTTCACTTAACTGTATTCGCAAATAATCTATAATATTATTTGCGAAATAATTTTTTACAATGGAGTTGTCACGTTAAAAGTTAAAGCGGTTAATATTGATACTATCCTTAATGAATCAAATATATAAATTAACCAAATATAAAAATAAATTTTAATTTCTCTAAATAGATAATTGATAAAAAATTAATAATGATAAGTACTATCTAAAATATAAAAATATATTTTAAAATATAAAGGAAATTCCGATATGTGGAGTTAAGAGAATGGCAAAATACATTACCATCCTTAATGAATTATTATATATAATTAAAAATGCTATATTATAATAAGTTGTCAAATATATATTTTAAAAAGTAAGATAATTCTTATATACTGAAAATTACAATAAGCTGTCAAATATATATTATAAAAAGTAAGTTAATTCTTAGATATATTTTTTTATTATCTAAAAATAATAATTTCTATCATAAAATCTCACGTTAAAAGTTATTTTTGTTAATATCAATATTATCCTTAATGAATTTTTATATTTAATATATTATATATTTAAAACGAATTTTATATTACTAATATTAGATTTGTCTGTTATATTAGATAATTAATTATAACTTAATATAATAAATTATCAAAAAATATATTTTAAAAAATAAAACTAATCTTAGATCTACCGTTATTATCTGAAAATAGTATTTTTGAATTTAAAATTTTAAATAATTAAGATATAATACATTTATAGTTAAACAATAATTAAGTCAAACATTTGTATAAAGATATTTTCTAAATTTGTTCAATATGTAAGTGTTTTTAAATTTTGAACA
>OVBX01002021.1:0-22295 GCA_900406325.1 Erucastrum elatum | reverse complement strand
CTTTAGATGAATTTTTTTTCCTAATACACTATGAAAAATTTGGTTTACAGTCTCATATTTGCTTTTTTAAATACCATACTAACAACTAAATTATGTAATTAAATTTTTACATCAAAACAATTCTAAACAAAAAAATATAATAAAATGGGTGAATCATCAAAAATAGAAACAACCATTAAAATTTAAATTAAAAATATAATTTCTCCGGACATAACAGCAAACATATTCTCAAATAAATAAAAACACAAAGCCTTCAAACTTTGGAAAAAAAATCACATCACTTTTCAAATAATAAAATCATCGCCACCACACTTAGAGCTTCATTAGGAACACAAATACTAAACATATTTGAGAGATCTTCCACCAACAGTCCCCAACATTTTCAATGTGAACTATCTTGCTAAGCAAACAACTTTGATCATAACTAAATTTACTCGATCCTGACAAAGATCACAACACATGTGTTAATGGCTATGGTTAAAAAAGAAGGTTAGATCCCACAAACTCTCACGCAACTAAGTAACTACTCAACCAGAACCTATAACTACAGGATAAAATATACAAAATTACTCTCACATTATCAAGTTTCACACACCTATATCGACAAGTTCCTTTCTAAAAAATAAATACTAAATCATATACAAAATTATATAAACATTCCTCCAAATAAGACCACACTAAACCTATTAACTAAAAACATCATCACCATAATATACAAACAAACACAAACAACCGCACACATTGCTTCCCTATGGACAGAACAGCCGAACTCCACCATAATATATAATATCAAGTAAAAATAAAACAACAACACACACTGGTCTATACACGACACTTAAACAACTTCAAAACAAACGTTAAAATATTCAAAATTTCAAGTGTTCTATAAAACTAATTTTATATATAAAGTAAGTTTATTGTTACTCACCCGTCCGTAGGGCGGGCTAACCTCTAGTCATTAAATAAATAAAACATAGATAATAAATGGTCATAGATTAGGAAAGAACAATGTCACAGAATCTTAAAGTTTTTTTGTTAATATATATTTGACAATGCTCTTTCCTAATATATGTTTGAAGATGTGTATTTGAGATTGCTCTTTGCTAATGTATAACCTGATTTTTATTTTTTTTTCAATTGATGTTCTATTGTATATATAGGTTACCACAAATTATTTCAATTTAAGTTTTGACATTTGTTATAATTGTGATATTGGGTGTTAGCATTAGGTTCTGGGGTGGCTATTATTTTGTGAGAATGACTGAATTGACCAAAATTTGAGCATGGAATTTTGATACACATCATTTTACTTGTGATTTTACTTGTGACTTTTAAGAAAAGGTGAATTATTGACTATTTCTATTCATATTTTTTCTCAATTTAAAATTCATATATTTTATATATCAACAAATATTGTTTAAGTACACAATGATTTTGGTTTTGTGTTGCAAATTTGCTTATGTGGTACATTACATTTCTCAGAACGATCTATAGTTTAACAACAATCCACATTTTTGTAATACTAGATTCCACATTGAAATTTAATTTTCAAGAACTAATCATGTGAGGTAATCGACGTGGTGAACAACAATAAGGTTAACTTAGAGACATGTCTAATCTAATAGGAATACATTTGATCTAACGAAATGTTTGAGGTGTCGACATGCTTTCAACGCATCTACCTAGTTTGCATGAGAAAACAAGTCACATAGTTACTACACCGTTGGAGACTACCTCGGTAGGGATCATAATAAAAAAAGAGCATAGATTCAGTGTTTGGGATCTTTCGAGTTAAGGAAAAAAATATTCTAGTAGAGGTTCTTGAGCTTGACAAGAAGAATGATAACACCAATAGATCATTGAGTTTGCTTGGGAGCCCAAAGGTCACAAATTCGCCGTGATCCACGGTCACTTACCGAGACCAGATGTCAGTTTCTACTCAGTGCGGACCCTGGAAGAGTTTCAAAGCTAGTTACTCTCAAGGCCAAGCAGGCCAATGCCATCTTCTGGTCCCCACTGGCAAACACATGATCCTAGCTGGTGGGGTTAAATGGCAAGCATGAGTTTTACAAAGTGGATATGTTTATGACTTTGGTGACCGTTGACAACTTCATGGCCACATATATCAAGTTGGATCCAGCTGGAAGGTATACCTTAAACATTACTCCTTCAGATATAACTCTGTTTCTGTCTTTTTAATTTTTGTTTTTTTTCAGGTAC
Source organism: Erucastrum elatum (assembly GCA_900406325.1). NCBI lineage: Eukaryota > Viridiplantae > Streptophyta > Magnoliopsida > Brassicales > Brassicaceae > Erucastrum > Erucastrum elatum. Next base: position 20,075 of record OVBX01002021.1, on the reverse strand, counting down.
GTTGCAACTGTAGTTACTTCATCGGTGATGGAGGATTGGTTTTACATTTGGTCCTTGTATGTGAAGTTGCTTTACCGACCACTCAAGGAACAAGTCTTTCAGTTATAATTCGAAAACTAGTATTGCTTGCAGTGCAAGGAAAAGAAACACGTCAATACTGACATCGTATTGGTTTTCAGTTTGCTTGGCGTCCAAGACCACCTTCTTCGTTGTCGAGCAAAAGGAAAAGAGGTGAAAAAGAATAGGCAGTACGTGGAGAGGTACGAGGAAGAAGACGAAGACTTGTTGGATTGGTTGAGCAGACAAGAGGAGGAAAAGAGGAGAGTGGTGGAAGAGTAAAGGAAGATGTGGATAAACAAATAGAACAAGGTGGATGAGGAAGAAAAACTCCAAGGCAAAATCTTTTTGCTGAGGAAGAAAAGAGGACGAAGAGTATTATTGTGAGACCGTTGACGAGTTGATTGATGTCTGTGAGGAAGTTATCTCCTTGGAACCATGAGCAAAAATAATATTGTGCTGTTCTCTTTATTATTCTTCAATTTTTATTTGAAGAAAATTTCTGTTGCTTCATGTTTTGTAGGCTTGTAGCACAATATAACAATTTAGCTTAATATAAAGGAATGAAATAATGTTTCTATGGATATTTACTAATATATTTATTTCTCTGATGGTACTATACTACATTTTGTCTCCATTAAATTCCTATCATGTGCAGGATTGTACATCACTTACATCATTTAAAGGAACAGCTATGGTAAACTGGATATTTAGTAAGACTCGGTTTGATACATGAGAAGTTGACAACCATAGTCTTATGTTGTTATGATATGTGTAAACCATCCAAATTACTGGTGAGTTATTAGTATTTATCACGTTTGATTATGTTTTATACGGTAAGACCATAGTGCTGTGAAAAGGCCAGTGTAGTCTTATATTGTTATGTGTTTACTGGGAGGAGTTCTTGATGTTTGTCATGCATTTGGCGATTGATTATTAAAGCAGTATGTTGTTGCTGATCCGAAGATACAGGTGTTGGCTTTGCATCATAGTATTGGCTTTGGATCATAGTCGTAGGATATTCAAATTTGCACATATGATTTGTTGTGTGGCACAAATAAAATACTAGGATAAGAGGGTAACTCCTTACGTTTTGTTTAAAATCTACTTTTGATTTTTGATACAGGTAAACTCTTTTCAAGTGACAGCATTCAACATCCAAAGCGTTTTTGCATATAAATTACATAGCTATCCAAATCTCTGATTAAGTTGTACAAAATTGAAACTTGAAAGAAAAGTATAACGTACGAAAATATATAAACGTAAAATTAAAGCAATAAATGAAAGAAAATCTAAATGGAAGAGAACTGTTTGGTACTTTCTTTACTAGACGGACGCGGCTACTCGGCGCATCGAATGAACGGTGTTAAAATGTCAAAAACAGAATCTATTCTTTTTGCTATAATTAACTCCCAACAGTACAAAATGTGACACGTTTTGACATATCTGCTAACTCGTTGACACACAGAATAGCCAAAACCAGATACGAACGCAGAATGATTTGCTAGCTAATTTTTTTTGTTAATTAGCTAGTTTTCCTCACTAATGAGCCATCTTACTTATTCGAAAATAAATGAAGGATATCATTTTATTCAATTACTTAGCCGGTATTTGCACTTAATGTTTTTTAATTATAATAAATATATACTTCAACATTAGGTTTTGATGAAATTAAAAGGTGTCAACCTACTAGAATACCAATTTGCAAAATACAAAAAAGTAGAAAAGAGTAAAAAAAAGAGTCAAAAGGACCCCATCATTCATAAAAAAAAAAACATTTTCTGAAAGCTTCTAACGTTTAGAGAATGTTTTTGTTTGTGCGTTTTTTCTTACGCTTCTTACTACATTTTTCTAGTGTTTTTTTTTTGAATTTTTAATAGAATTCTTTAAAAATATAAAAATTGTTTCAAAATTTTGAAGTATATCAACCCAAATGTAGGGAATTGGTTGAACGATCGAATCCTAAATACATGGATGTACACGCATGTGTACGTATGAAACCGCATTTACAGTCTTTTATGTAGGTAAACTGATCAATATTTCCTCAAATATATAAAAATTGAAATAAAGGATTTAGTATAACAAAAGATAAAAACATTACACAATAAGTAAAAACCCCAAAATGCTTCTATAGTAAAATTTACACTCTAGAGAACTCTCAAAAAGAAGTAACAAAAATAAGACATTAATTAAAACAAAGCTCAGTGACTTGTTGTTGGTTCTCCGGTATCTTTCACTTTCTCTTCACCTTCTCCCATCTGCTTCTCCTCTTCAGCAACAACATTATCCTCCTGAGAAATTACCATTTTACCCTCCTGAACACCACACGTACACTTTTTCATCGCCGGCGTCGCCAAATACCTCGGCAAATTTTCTCCGGCCATAATGACCAGAAACTTCTCCTCGTACGCTCCGTTGGCCGCCTTGTCCCCAGACCGACTCTCTTTCTCTTCGTTCACTTCCCCGCCGTTCCGACCACCTTCTTGGCCCGAAAGGCGCCAGTAAGAACATGCGAGGATGAGAAGAGCAAAGGCTATGAGTCCAAGCATCGCTGCTAAACCGCCGAAGAGGTAGGGAACCGGTGAATGCCACGGCGACTGCGGTACCGTACCGTGATTCACGGAAGCCGAAGACGATGCTGATGTAGCGTGCATCGCCACATCTTCCGAGTTTGATCGAACGCTCAACAATCTCATTTTTTTCTTTAGATAATTTCTTTCTGATTGTTCTCTCAACTTCTTTTTTTTTGGTTAACTTTCTCACTTAACGTGTAAAGAGGAAAGCCGAGTATGAGACAATGGGGAAGGTAATGAGAGGTATTTATATTATAGGTATACTGAACTTGGGGACAAAGAAAGTGGCGATTATATTTAATTAATACTAAAGAATAAATGATCCAGTCCCTCTTTTTTTCTCTTTTGGCCATGGTGCTAAAATTATTTCATAACACCCCAAAATATTCGACAAAAATGCACCTAACCCCAACAATATTCTTCTTTTGGTGTTACACCCCAACAATATTTCACAAGTTTTTTTACCTTGCATGGTAATTTTACGAAGATGGCAACAATCAAGAAGTTCACGATATTGTAACCCGTGTGGTTTAATTATTTTACACATAATGGTTTACGTTACTGTTACTATCATACCACAACCCAATTTCAAAAGAAAAAAAAGTTAAGGGTTGAATATGATTTTCATAAGTAGGAATTAAGATATTTCAACAATAATAGAAAATAAACGTATGATTTTCATTAGTTATCAAAATATAATTTTCATTAGTAAGAAGATATTTAAATATGATGAATTACCTTGCATTAACTTACTATACGCGGGACATGTGTTGAGCCATATCCACTCTAAACCTTTGATTGGGGTGCTGATTAACATATAATAGATACAGATAAAAGAGGGTGCCCTGAGTCATGGTTCCAATTCATGTAGCAACATAACTGGACACTTAACCACTTTCCTTTTAAGATTAAACTAAAGTGTACAGTGATTTGAGAGTTGATATATATATATATATATTCCGTACATTTATAGTCTATATCTGCTCAACATTGACATCTCAATATATCTAATATATAATGAAGTTAATCAGGACATAGTGAAAGAGCATATTAGAGAGGTATAGTGGAAAATTGACTATGTTTGCACGATAATAAGCGAGAAAGATGATTTAGGAGAAAGAGAGATAGATTGTGGGTTAAAGTGCCAACAATATCAATTTATTTTTCTCATTTCCGAAAATCTCTATTGGCTTTGGTGCTTTGATTTGACAAATATATTAGTCTCTAGCCAGGCTACGTGATAATTCCTTTTTGTACATCATGAGATATGGATAAGATCAGAACTTGGGATCCTCATATTGTTTATGTGGTAAGACAGCTTTATGATACTCTTAAATATTGTTATGTCTAATTTGATGTCTGATCACTATAGTTGCGGCATGTATTTTATGTTTGGACTGTAAACATGTCTATTGCGGATGTAGTATTGATATGTTAATTCAACTTATTATATGATTGTTGATTTAGCTACTTAATTTCCCTGTAGAGCTATCCAATATACACGGTGAATTGAAAAATGTGGCTTTCTTTCGCCTTAGTTTACCTTTACCTAAATTGTTTGCCTTTTTATTATTTTATTTTCTCACTAATTTCTTCACTTCATGTTTCTCCACCCCAAACTTTTCCTCCTCTTCAAAAAATGTAAGTTTCCTAATTTCATGTTCTGACTTTTAAGTTTTAACCATCTTCCAAAGTTAAAAAGAAGAAAAATATATAAAAATCTTTTTACATATTCATATATGTGTCATTTTAATTTATTTTATGGCATGTACAAAACAGATTCAAAGTTTGACCATGATTTCAATTATTTTTTTGGTAAAAAATATTTTGAATATTTACTCATTTCCATTAAAAATAATCAAAATTTCTTACTGAGTTTAAAAGATCTTTACCCAAAAATCAACAATAAAAGCACCAAGGGATGAGAGGGCCATATAATTCACTGGCATTCCATTACTCATTATTAATATCACGAGAAAATGATATTATATTATTTCTTCGTGCCCTACGTTTCGTCAGCTTCCACTTGCACCTTTTAGCGGTAGAGGGTAGTACGTTTTGTTCTGCACGGACAATCACCGCTCATCGTTTATTACTTATCTTCGCTGCACTCGTACATGCATAAAATGGACGTTAAAACGAACCAGATGAAATGAACAAATTCAAATAGCTGTTAAAATGAACGAATATGTCAGATCGTGGTAATATAGGTTTACATCCCATTACAAGTTCTGAGTTTTCATATACGAGCATACGATACGGGTCCACTAACTAAAAGTAAATACAGTGATTGCTATAACCTATAAGGATTCCTAGAACAGGACTATCAAACTAAGACATATAAATTGTGTAACCTGTAACTCTGATAATATTTAAGCAATATCCATTTCGTATGTTTTTCTTGCTATACTAAAAGGAAAGTTTCGTATGAGGCAAGGCCACTTGGATTCGAAATGCTCCACAAACGTTTATTTACATAAAAAAATAGTATGCCAACCTTTTCCTAAAACAAATCTGCAATATTTAATTGTAATTGCGATGGATAATCATATTCCACTTTTGTACTTGAACGGCCATTTCTTTCTTATTAGTGACTTTCATTCATTTTTAGTAATTTATTTAAGTATATTTCAACTAGTAGAAATTGTTGGCGAAAGGAGACCAATCACCAAAGAATGCTTTTTTGTTGCTAAATCATCAAATTAAAGAATGCTCCCGTCAGATTACATCCACAAGATACTATACAATTCCTACAGCATCGCTGTCAATATTCCAACTTTATATTAAGTTAGTTAATTGAGGATTAGGGACAAAGATATAGTATTAAACTTGAGGGGAAAACATAATTTTTTAAATAATAAGCAGATGAACATATTCCCAACTTGAGTTTTAGTGGTGTTTGGTGACGTACAAACTTCTCTTCTTCTAGATAAGGAACTATGCACTACAAATTTTCTAAAGAGGAAGTGTAAAGTAGTAACCCTACAACAACACATGAGCCACGACTTTTGTGTAATAACTACGGCATTATACAAAGGTACTTGATTTGATCTTAGGGTAACTAATGTTTTTTTTTGATCAAACGAGTAATGTTTTAAATTGAAAATCCTTCTAAATCTTTCAAGCAAGTTAGACTGCGAACAACTTGCTAACCTACAAATTCTAAATTTCACTTTCACATACTTAATTCAATTACAATACAACGTAAACACAATACCGTATCATATTTTTCATGCAAGCAAATTAATCTGCGATGCTAGTTTTATAGCTAGGAAATTCAAAACAAGACAAATCAAAAATGAAATAAGCAAACTCCTAAACGGGTGAATTATATTTAGATACTCTAAAACTGCGTTTTTCATGGCGAGTTGTCAGGATTAACGAAATATTTAGCGTTGTAAAAACGAAAAAAATGAGACAATTAGCCCGATTCAACACTTTTTAAAATGTCTATCGTGTGATTCACTTGCAAAAAAATCAAGAAAAACGTACAAAATTCATTTTCTACCATTTTATATTTTAAGTACTAGGCCTAGCTTTATATTCAAAACTTATTTTTTTGTCTGCTTGGTCTTTTAATAATAGTAAAGGATAGTTACTATTAGTTAAGATAAAACTGACGTGAGGAGGAATACAAATGATTATCACGATCACGATCGCGTTCACTATAGTGCATATTGGATATTCGTTTAGGATCATAAGAACATTGCTTCGTTTGCAGTGCTCATTCGCCTCGTCTGAATTAATGGATTTGATAGGCCACCATGTTTTGCCTTTCCCTGATTTGATTTTTATTATTATTTTATAATCCTTTTCAGATTAGAAATTCCAACATAATATATTTATTTGGTACGCCACGGGCCACCATAGTTCTTCTTTCAAGGAAAGAATTACAAATTTCATCTTGACCATAGTGTAGTTCACAAAAAAAAAACTAAAGTATTTTGTAAAAGAGGATATTTGAACTCTGGAAGCGTTGTCAAACTACATAAACATATGGTTTTGTTATGAGTAAGTATATAACATAACTGTTATGAAGAAAAAGAAGTAAACAACATAACAAAATTTGTGTAAGTTTCTGAAGAAGATATAACAATTTCTTTTATGAGTTGACAAAAGAGACAAGAAAGGTGCTTTTGAAGGATTGTAAAAAAAAACAGAAGTTGATCGTAGGATTGTAGTTGATCGTGTATATGCTTTTGTCAAATTCTTTGTCTCCCAACCAAAAAAAAAGAGAAGTCACAATCTCAGTTTTTTCTTGATTGACAATTTCTTTTGGATATTCTCAATATATATGTTATTTTGGAAATTGATTTGATTGGTAAATAAATATAAAAGAAACAAATGGACACACAGTTATATACTTTTTTTAAAAATCAAAAGTTATATATTGCTATATTCTATTAGTTCATTAAGGTTCTATTTACCTGTATCATCCTCTTTTCTTATCTTTTTTCCGTGCACCATATTTTACATGTATCACTGGGCAATATAATCATGGAAATATCAAAATAGACGTTTATCGGGCCTAATATTATTATTAGAGGCCCATTAGCCCATATCAATACTTTTCCTCTCTTCTTCACAGTTAAAATTTCTAACCGGTGGAATTGGCGTCGGAGATTTAAAGTTTCACCGTCGATGTTTCTCCTCCGTAGCATTTAGTTACCTCGTCTCAACTCAATTCTCTGCTCTCTTTTTTTCACGTTACAGTTTCCGTTTTGGTGCGCAATCTCGCTCACTGCCAGTTCATTTTTTTTTTCAGCTCACTTTGAAGAAGTTTAGAAATCTTTGGCTAGCAATGGTAATCTCCCCGTATCTTAATCCAATCTTTAAGCAATTTCAGAGGTTCTTTGTTTTGAAAACTTTTTTTTAACTTAAAGGTGGGAACTTGGCTCTAGTCAGTGCTCTGTTTTTGGCAAAGCATGATTATGATGCTGCTCTTACAGAGTTTCTTTGCGTGTCTCTGATGCGGCTCTATAATGATTGAAAGGTCTGGACTTGCTATGTTATTTTCATATTCCTGATGATCACTACTTGGCTTAGAGTTGGTTTCAGTGCCCTGACGAAGGGTCTTGTAGGTATTTTCCCTTCACGATTTTTCGTCTCCAAGTTCATGTTTCTAGTAGTGGCATTGACCCACAAGCGTCCAGGGTATGTGTAGAAAGAAAATATATATATATGCTTCTTGTTTCTAGTTAAGCTGATAATGAAGTATAGTCTGGCCGTTACTCTCTTAATACACAAATGGGCATAGAACTGAGAATCAAAGAATAGTGGTGTAGGTACATATGTATGCAAAGCTTTTTCCTATCTCATCTTGTCTACTAGTGTAAAGCTAGCCAATGAATTAACTCGGTTGGACAGTATGGTGTGAACGTGAAGCATCCAGGATATTTTGCTGATAGCCATTCAACCGGAATGGTTCCTGCGAGAAGGGATGAATAGAAACCAGGAAGTCTTGACGATATTTGCTTAGTAAGAATGAACATGTGTGTGAGATCCCTGATTTTATCTTGTGTTTCGATTAAAACAAAGCTCACTTTCTCTTCTTCATAGTTATCAATTACATGCATATCCTTTTGTTGTTTGTGTTAGATGTTTGAGTCCATTAAGCGGACACTGTTGGTCCAAACACTCAAAACTGTTCTCCCTTTTTCGCAAACTTGTTTCCAACTAACTTGAAACGTTCCTTTGATTCTTCTAATAGCAGTATAGCACAATACCAAATGATATTAGGTGGTTTTTGGTAGCAACAAAGTTCTACAGTTTTTTACTATTCATGCACGTTGGCTCTATTTCCTTTGATTAAAGACAAAATAGTCGGAAACAGTTACCTCTTTTTCTCTGTAAAGTTAAAAGAGAATCACATCATTGCACCAAGATAACAAAATATGACTTTTTCTAAATAAAAGCTCATTGACAAGAACATCATCTCTTTTTCTCTTTGCTCAGGAAAAATAGTTTCTAAGATTTCTATTCAGTTTTTCTCATGAATAGTTTGAAATGGCGAATCCACCACTTCAGTCTCCGACCAATCCACATTTCTTCCAGCCACTTCTTCCCGGTTTCAACACTTACCTCGTATGCTTTCTCTTTCTCTGATTCTCTTCTGTTTATGTCTCTCTTTTAGTCTTTGTTCTGTTTTTTAATTTGATTTTTGGTTGCTTTTGTTTGCAGACAATACCAGTTGCATTCTTCTCAAAGCACATAGAAGGAAAAAACGAGCAGAAAACAGCTAACCTTAGATCAGATGCTCCAGATAAAACTTGGCAAGTGGCAATAGATGGGCAGAGATTCACAGGAGGCTGGAATGACTTTGCCACAGCACATGACCTTCGAATCGGCGACATCATTATATTCAAACACGAAGGAGATATGGTATTTAATGTCACTCCTTTTGGTCCTAGCTGTTGTGAGATTCAGTATCCACAATCTCACTTCATCAAGGAGGAAGAGAAGGACAAGAATGATCATGAAAATGAGAATCTAAAACCAGAGACAGAGTCAAAGTCTTCGTTCTCATTTGACTACTGTTTTGTAGCACAAGTCACTGCTTCAAATCTAAAACTGGACACACTTGTGAGTACCCCATTTACCTCATTCTACTTCACACGCGTAAACAATGTTCATGATTTATAACTGTGGTTTGCAGGAGCTTCCTATGGAAGCTGCGAATTCGAGTGTGCTGAACAAAAGATTCCACAAGATGATATTGGTGAACAAAGAGGGAAACTCGTGGACTGTGAGATTGAGATTTAGGGAATCAAGCGGATGTTTTTACATAAGAGGAGGCTGGAGAAGGTTCTGCTGTGATAACAGACGAAATGTAGGAGATATGGTGGTGTTTAATCTGGTGGGAGACGGCAAGACTTCTCCCATGATCTGTATATGTCCTGAAGAAGAGTGTTCAGAAGTAATGAGCAAACACATGAGAGAGAATAAGAAGACAAAGAGGCGTCCTAAATGGGTAGCTTCATCATCTTCAAGGGAAAACCGATATGTCACAATCTCTCTCACACGTTACAATTTCAGAACCTCCAAACTTGTATGTAAGAAAAGATTTCTTTATGTTTTACTTTGTTTCTTCCTCTGTTTTTTGTTGTCTTTATTCTTTGGTTGGTTTTCTGAATCATGTGCAGATACTTCCAGCAATATTCATGAAGATCAACGGTATCAACAGGCAGAATGAGATAATCCTGATGGATAAACATGGCGTGAAGAGGTTAACGAAGCTGGTGAAGGATGGTTCAAAATATGGAAAAAGAGGATTAGGAAAAGGATGGAAAGATTTCTGTGAGGCTAATGATGTACTGAAGATTGGCCAGCCTTTTAGGTTGGAGTTGGTTTGGGAAGACAGTGTTCCTGTTCTTAAGTTTTGTTCTAAGGTCAAGGTTGAAACAATATGTGACTGAAGGACAGAGTAATTTAATTTATGTCCCTAAAATAGATAACAGCTGCCACTATCGACTTTATCTTTCCTGTTTTCAATGAGTTAAGTAGTAACAATATTGTTGTATGTTATTTTTGGTTTACCTGAAAAAGATGCACATGCTGAAGTCTCATTGGTACAAGAATCAGTTAGCTTAGGTGATACAAAGATAACTGTGGTTAAAGAAAAATGTTAAAAATATATTGTTAGTTGTCTCCCGGATCATGACCAGGGTTCTGCTGCCTGGGTGGTGCTACCACATTTGGGCATGTGGGTTTCACGTCGTTTATGTATGATGTATCATCACTTTCCATGAATCTTCTCCACATGCTCTTCATTCGTTGTAGACGGGTTCCATTTTCTCTCAGTATAGCCCAATTCTTCATGAAAAAATAAACCACAAATCTCAACAAGGCAATGAACCAGACGACGGCAGCAGCAGCAAAGAGAACCCTGAAACTATCGAGGCCTAGCCTTCGAAAGGTGACTGTCGGGTTTGGATCAGGATTAGTGATTGGATCTGGACAAGTCTCGTCTATGTTCTTGAACCAAGCATCTTCAAGTTGAGTTGCTTTGTTTGACTCAGCCACTTTCAAAATGGCCCTTGATACATCAGCCACTAGAGGTGATGCTATTGGAAATACCTACAAAAGTACCGGAACTTAGTTTATACATATAGATAGTTGAGAAGCCACAGAGAAGTAATGATAACTTACAAAGCCAAACCCGTCGACATCAAATGGAACCTCCACCATTCTATACTTCTTGCAGTATTGTCCAAGAAAGACTTTCACGTATGGTACTTCCATGAAAGCTGCAGAAACGCCACCTTTTGATGGGCCGTTTCTAAGAAGCTCCTCACATTCTTGTGCAGAGTTAAACGGCACGAGTCTAGACTTTGGGAAACCTGATTCTCTTAGTTTCCCCAAGATGTAGGAATCTCTCTGGTATCCAACGGGTCCCCCTTTTGCAAGCAAGTTCTTCATGCTCGTTTCAGTTGGATTAAGCTGTTGTGTCGTGAGAAGCGATGACAAACTAGCAGTGTAACTCTGAGTCAGCACAAGAACAATGAAGTACCAGGAGATAACCACAACCCTTGCTGATAAGCTCAACACTCTTTCTCCTATAAAACAAAGGTAAACTTGAAAAAACACACGTTTATTAATTGATTGGTTTAAGAGGGAACATACTGGGTGCAAAAACCATGATGGAGAAGGCAAACCAGAACATAGTGCTGATCTGGTACAGCCAAGGTCCAGTGAAGTCTGTGTTCACCCTATGTTCAAGAATCCACACAACGAAACCAAGAACAAAAAAAGAACCAAGTGTTGTAACCCAAAGTCCCCATGTTAAAGGTGTAAAGAAAATGAGGCTACTTCTTGTCACACTGTCTTTTAGAGGGACGACCATGCCTACACCTGACGTTGTGTATGGCAAAGTGAAATCAACATAGGATGATCTATTTGCCAGTATTGTCGTATCACCAACCACAGCATCATATACCTGCCTCATAGTCATACACATGGAAGAGTACTACATTTAAGATTATTACAAATCTCCAAAATAGCGTTTTTGTTAAGTTTATTACCAAATGATAAAATTTTCTAAAATTACACTCATTTGACAATTAAAAGAATTAAATTAGATTACTCTTATCTCATCACTCCTAAATAGTAAACCATGAATTCTAATCACTAAATTCTAAACCCATATATGAAAATATAATTTTTGAAATACTCGAATATGAAATATATATTTTTCAATCTTTAAAAAATGTTATTTGGATTTTTTTTCTGTTAATTTTGTCATAAAACATGATATAGTGCTATTTGAAGGTAAATAAGTAAAGGTTGATTTCATGGCTCACCCCGAGATAGACTTGGTTTATCAAGTCGTTGAAGTTACCGTAAGGTTTACCATCTTGATCTCCAAAAGGAATGTATCTATGGGAGACATCATAAGGCATGGCTTGAATAACAGCTTCAAAGAAATCAATGGAGAAACCTGTAACTATGTTTTCATGTGTGATAGCGTCCTTCTTAACTTTCACAAACTGAGGGAAGGTATCAACAGGAACACCAATCTGCAGCTTCTTCCCGTTTGTTGGGATCTCCCATCCTCTTGGAACAGTAGTGGTAATCCCAGGCCATACGATTGGGTTCAGATGATCTTTCCATGTAGAGAAAGTTCGTGTACTTCTTGAACTTGGACTCAAATCTCTTACCAGTCCTTTCTCCTGCGTCCATAATCCGACCACCATTTCTCCACTTCCGACCACATTGACAATCTCGAACACTGGTACTTGCAGTTGTCTATCAATGAAATGATAATCACCAGCAAGTCCTCTGAACTTAATCTCTGAGAGGGCACGGACAAGCTTTGGACCGTATTCTGAGACGCTAAGTGCTTCCAGGTCAGATATGTTTCTCCCCTCCGTCTCACTGAAAGTCAAGTTACTTGTTCCTGCTTCTTCAACAGCCATTGCCAACGCTGTGGTGGCATCATAAGCTCTTACTCCATAGACATTCAAGTCGGAAACCGGAAATGCCTTTGCCAATCTTGATCTAAATGTTTTGAGCTCTTCGGATATCGGAAAATGAGTCCTTATCCCTAAGACCCCTTGCATTGCTTTGATATCCGTTTCATTCATCAAACCAAGATTATCTATAACTCCATTAGTGAGGATCCAAGCATACCCTTCTTTCATTAGACCTGTTTCCTTGGCTTTTGGAAACAATCTTGAAGCAAGGAACCGGTTCATGTGAACCACAAACACTCTAGTTGGTTTGGTCATCAGTTTAAGAAGTTCATTAGATATTTCATCATCAGTTGCATTAGGTGAAATCACAGTCCTATAAGGTATGCGGATGTTGATAGCTTGTAATGCATCAGTGAGACCAGGCATTATACCTTCACCAAAGGCATTGTCCTCGTACACAGGCACCACCTCTCTCCAACCAAACACCCTGATGATCTCACTTATGGCTTGGACTTGAGATGAGTCGTCGTAAGTAGAGCGGAAGAAATATGGATTACGGCCTGAGTCAAGGAAAGGGCTAGTTGCGGAAAATGAAATAATTGGCACCTGAGATTTTTGGCCTACCTCGATCATGAAAGAAGCTTGCATCGAAGTTCTTGGTCCCAGTATTGCTTTTACTTCCTTATTCTTTATAAGATCAAGAGCTGCGGTAACGTGGATATTGTTAGGTTATATGAGAAACGTAAAAGCCAAGCCAAATGGAAACATGACTGTCTTTGTCTGTAAAGAAAGTTGTTTCAAATTTGCGCCATTTCAAAAATNTATATATATATATATATATATATATATATATATATATATTCGTGCTTTTAATAAGTTTATGGAAATCATGAGTTATCGACTCAAGAAATTCATGATATCTTTTTGTCAAACTAAATTTTAAATTCAGTTTATTTCATTTTTTTCCATAATAGAATGGCCTAGTTGTAAACAATTTACTAATAGAAAGTTATTTTTATAAAATGTCATCTAAAGATAAGTAAAACTAATCATGCAACTACACATCATCATATTTTTCTTCTTCATAGTTGTTTTATATGTCTATCTTGTATTGCATTATAAAGGATGCACCTTAAATTCCTTAAAACTAGATTATTCTAAACCTCACCTCTATTATTGAATTCATGTATTCTAAAGGAATAAAATAAACAAATACATTGGAAATATATAAGATTCTCAGAAGTTTTCTTCGCGCAGTTAATATGGGTGCGTGTGTGCATAATAATGAGGAACTTTAGTCTCAATTATTTCGAAAACAGTGTTTGAGTTCGTGTTTAGACGAACTTAGTTAAGAAAAAATATTACATTCTTGAAACATGTCTTACGTTTAACGTTTTTTTTGTAAATTGCAAAAGTAAACGGATAATTTTATTTCCAATGTGTTCGACTTTATGTTTTTAATTAGTAAACGAAATTAGTTTGATGTGATTATAATGTTAGTTCATTGATTTGAAAGAAAAATACACAACTAAATGTAAATATAGAACATACCAGCGGCTGCAGCGCCAACAACATCATCCCTGGAGTCACCAAAGTTAAGAAGAAGCCTGGTCCGAGATCCTGGACGAGCAGAGTAAAAATCTGAGAGGGACATGTTAATGGCGATCAAGCTCAAGTTCGACGCAGTCGTCCCGACATCTGTCACAACACCAACATTAATAACTTGCGTTGTCATATTCTGCCCCTTCCCTAATTCCAGGGCGAGAACAACGACGAGAAAGACTAAGACGAGGTTGTTGAGGATGAGGTGTTTCTTCATTTTCTATTGTTTCTGTTGTTGGCTAAGTGCCATGAATTGATAAACCGGGGCCGTTTTATATACGTTTCCAAGTCAAATCATATTTTCGCAGATAATTGGTTTCAACTAATTGAACCAATCTTCTATGGTAATAAACTTTATATTGCGCCAAAACGTATTAAGTTCATATCATATGTCTATGAGGCCACAAGTTAAATTTCTTTTTTTCACAAGTTAAATCTCTGGTCAGCCGCTTAATGTTTTCGTCCATCTATAAATGTTTCGAGTGAAAACATGTACATTAAAGAAAACAGGTTGCTTCTCATTTACTCCCCTCGTTTCTGAATAAGCGTCGCTTTAGTTAGGGGCGAATCTAAGATACTTTTGCAGTGAGTGCATAACTTATAAAACATAAATAAAATGATAAAATTAAGTATCAATGGGTGCACATAGATGAATATTTATGAAGTTACATACTAAGTTTTAAATTTTTGATAATTCTATGGGTGCATGTGCCTTCTTAGTTGTTGCCTTCTTGGTTTTAACTTTTTTTTCTTGTTTCACAAAAAAATGTCATTCCACAATATCAATACAATTTATATTAACTTTAAATCAAAATTAATTAGAAAATACATTAATCTTATAAATAAATTTAATTTTCTAAAATACTATTGGTCAATGATGTGTAATTAATAACAATTTACATATATTTCAGTGACTTTCTTAATCTATGTGAAAAATATCGGAGTGAAATTTATTTAAAAACAGAGGAATTATGTGTCAGTGTCTCTCAAATACGTTTTTGGAGATCCATTCGTTTGACGATTACATAAACACACCCACAAAAGTATTTAAAAGATCAATTCGCCATTAGTGATAAAAAGAAGGTCGTGACAAATAACAAAGAGGGTTCGTTTCCCGGCTGGTGCATTTTTTTGAAAGTGTTTAAAGAAAACAAATAACAAAGACATCAATTAGTCATCCATTACTAAGCATGGACACAGATCGGATATCCGGATTTTTGAAGGTATTTGTGATTTGTTTCGTATGTTACGGATATCTAATTTTTGTATTTGCTTTGTTTTGGAAAAATACGGATATTCGGAAAAACAGATATCCGGAAAATAATTAGATATTTACGGATATTGGTGAATACTTACGGATATCTCATATGTTTTTGATTAATACAAATAATCTTAAAATTTCGATGCAGATTTGTTTTGTACAATATATTTTTTACGTGATATATAAGATAAAAATTAAAAGAATTAGATCTACATATTTTGTAAAGAATTTAAACTTAGTTAACAATTATAATAGCACAAAACTGAAGAAAAAAAATATAATTATCATAAAATATTTTTTTCCTTTTATGTACTACTTTTATATAAGCAATAATGTAAATAAAATCTGTCAAATCATATGTCAGAATAATAATTATATAATTTTAAACATATAAAACTTTAAATATAATCAAGATATACATAACTTATATATTGCCGGATCGGATCAGATATCCGCTTTCCAAAATTTTAATATCTATGATTTTCTTTGTTTTTGACAGGTATTAAATTTGAGTATTTGATTTGATTTGTAAAGTTATGGATAAGCGAATAACAAATCGAATCAAAATTTATGGATATTTTGCTCACCCCTATCCATTACTAAATAACATTGTTTAACAAGATAAATGTAGCCAAGGACATCGCAGCAAGGCGCAACCACGTAGTATCCAGTCCACACGTAACCGTTGAAAATTTAGATGACATGACTTCTCAGGATGAAATAGTCAATTAACAGAAAATGTCAGATATAGAGCTACCAACAAAACAACTAATTAGGTGATTAACAATTGATTGTTGAAGAAAAATAATTATTGGCGGACACTTATAAAATACTTTTAATTAAAGGACACTTGCAAAATGGGTCAAATGGACTTATTCAGGTGAATTGAAATAGTCAATTAACAAAAAAATACAAGTCAGTACGCTAACCAAAAAAGTCAATTGAAATAGTCAACAGCAAAAAAATACAAGTAGGATATAGTTGATAAAAATAATTATGGTGATTAACAATAGCTTGTTTAAGAAAATAACATAACAGGTTGTTTAAGAAAATAACATATTTTCAGAAAAATACTTGTAATCAAGGGCCACTTGCAAAGTACAGTACTCAGATGGACATTCACATTAAGGTAAAGGAAAACTAGGTCAAGGTACGGATAAGATATCCGAGATTTTTATGGTATTTGTGATTTGCTTCATATGTTACGAATATCTAATTTTCCGATTTGTTTTGTTTAGGAGAAATACATATATTTGGAAAAACGAATATCCAAAAAATAATTAGATATTTGCAGATATTTACGAATACTTACGGATATATATCTCATATGTTTTTATTAGTACAAATAATCTTAAAAATTATTTTTTTTTGTAAAATATATTTTGCATGATAATATAAGATAAAAATTAAAAGAGGTAGTGAATCTACAAATTTTGTAATTTTTTAAACTTAATTAACAATTATAATAACACAAAACTTAAGAAAAATGTTATAATTGTCATGGTTGTTTTCTCTCCGTTTTATGAAATACTTTTATATAAATAATAATATGATTAGAATTTGTCAAATCATATGTTAGAATAATAATTATATCATTTTATACATTTAAAACTTTAAATATAATCAAGATATATATGTATTTATATTTTGTCGGATCGGATCGGATATCCGCTTTCCAAAATTTTAATATTTGTAATTTGCTTCGTTTTTAACGAATATTGATTTTAAATATTTGCTTTGCTTCAAAAGTGTATAGATATCCAAAATTTTTGGATCGAATCAAAATGAATAAAAAATTGAATCAAATTTAACGGATAGAATCATAGAATGCATAGCCTTAACTTAATAAAGAAACAGACAATAACCATTAAATGAGTAATAAGAAAGATTTTATCTTTCTTGTCAACTCCTCTTCCCATATCCACCAAACTATTTTACATCTCTGAATCCTCTGAAAACTGCTAAATTTTTCTTTCATAATCATGGTAGTTGATAGTAGGATACCACGAGGTAAAGAACTCGTTCTTGTCATTGTTTCCAGGGGCGAATATGTTTCCCTTCATAGACGTCAGTCTGTGGCTGTTCTTGCCTCCAGGAAATGTTGAAATACAATAGTTCTTGAGCAGCCAGAGCAACGAACTTTACTATACCTCAACTACGTATGTTTACAAAGTCACACTGCCTTAACAATGCCTTATGACTTTTATCGACCAAAATGTTATTCATTTGATGTGTGTGTGTATGTGTTGTCGATCACTGGTCGACACTAACGATCAAGAAGCATATACAATTAATGCCTTTCGCTAACTAAATTTGGAATTAGAAAACATTTTATGTTGTCTCCCACATGTGTGATTTCAGAGATATTACTAGCACAAATCGTGTCTTTCATCAACAAAGTACTCTCATTCAAAAGAACCTTAATTATTTGATCAACGAGTTCTTATGCCATATGTTATAATCAGCAATTACGCCAATTTAATTTCACAGTACATAGAAGATACAGTAAAGCAACCATATATATATATGGTCAACTTGGGAGAGTCCTCAAATCAGTTGTCCTTATTCATTTCTCCACCGTTAAAGGCTACAGCTGCTGGTCCGGCCACACCAAGCTATATATATGAAGAAGAAGTTATATATATGTGGTTAATTAAGCAAATGAAATAAGAAGAAACAAAACCGTTTTAAGATTATATATATACCATGGTTGTCTTGTTGTCATGTAAATGTAACTTGTGCATTTGAGAAGAAATGTCTACTTCTTCTCCTTTCTTCTGCAGGTCTGGGTTCATGGGAATGAGTTGATTCATCATCGTAAACATCTCACCAGTGAAAGAATTTGCAACCGAAAGGATATCAAAAGTGTATCCGTTATCTCTAGCATCCTCCCATCTGCAGCAGCATTGGCAAAAACTCAAAGTTTTAAAATTTAAGAATATAGTCACTGCTACTACTACTACTAGTGATCTAAAACAAAGTAATCAATATATATCCAGTTATTTATGTTTTGCGAATTTTTACTCCTTAAGGCCTTCAGATGCAATGCGTCGGATATCACGACGGATAAACTCGTTCGTTTCTGGTATCGTCATTTCCATCATCCCGTAAGGTCGGGAAGAGATCACCACCCATCCTGCTTTTATGTTGTCACCTCTACGATTAAAAGGAAAAAAGAAAACAAAAGAAGTCTCAACACCAAAAAAAAAGAAAACAAAGATTTGAAAAAAGAAAGAGCAGAGGTTTACTCGACAAGAAACTTGAAGAATCTCTGCCTCTTAACAAGGTAGACCATGAGGTTTGAGTAATAATTTGAATCATGTTTGGTGAAATCAGACAGATACTCCTCGGCTCCATCGACGTCCCCACTAACAAGTAATGCAAAAAAATGTTCTCTGCCGAAACTGCAAAAAGAACAATTTAAATGTGTAAATTCAGACAAAAAGAAGAAACAAGAAAAAAAAAGTGATTTGATTTTATTCAACTTACGACGTCAGGAGACTAGTTTCCAAACCCCGAATCNGGGGGGGGGGGGGTATGGGAGAGGTGGGAGAGAGAGATTTATTCCTTTCCACAGAAGAAAAGTAAGGAATCGAGCTTCGTTCGTACCTAATTATCAAGATAAGATCATGGAATCCAATAATAAGAATCACTTAACAGTTACAGTTACCTAGACGGCCCTTATGATCTGACAACAGGAGAAAGGAAAGAAAGAAGACAACTTTAGGTTTTGTCTGTCAGACTTTTCCTGCCAATTAAAACATAATGAACCCCAGGCCCAAACCTCGATTATTAGCTCTTGTTTTTCCCCTTTTGTGTTGCGGTTTTCTCTTTCTTGAAAACGGCTACAAACGCTTGAAATATTAATTGTGTAATTAAGGACAGAAGATTATGTAAAGATGCATAACCGTTTTGTTCCGTATTTTCTCCCTTCTTCGTAAAATTGTATTTCTTTTTAGTTTGTGCTACAACTTATAAAGTTCTACTAAGATGTTTGAAGTCATGACATAACTTTACGTGGAAGTCATCGCTCAGCTTCTTCATGTAGCACTGCTGTAAGATACAATACCACGGCTGATTAAACACCCTAAGAACAACTGAACAACATTGTTTGCCCAAAAAAAAAACCACACCCTAAAACATGCAAGCTTGGCTCACTTGCACACTCTTTTTATGTCTGGTTAGTATGAATCTGATTTAATTATATTTTTATACTACTAGCGAACTCGATGGGACGAGACAATATATTTTTTTTTTGTCACGGGGGACGAGACAATATATATGGCGTAGGTTATTGAAAGTCAAGACAAAGTCCCAAGATGATGCTTCTGTAAAGAAATATTGGTTCAATTCCTTTTATTCTGTGAGAGAAAAATCTTAACATTTTATGATGCTACTGTCAAGAAATATTGGTCCTAATAGCTTTAAAACATCAATCTTGTAACTATTACTTGGATTACCTGGACTACTGGGAATAGAATATCCAGCTTGTTGAAAGCATTTCTCTTGCTGCTTCTGGCTAAATATCAACACGTAGGAATCTTGATGAGATTTTTCCAAAGGAAAGATGGAAGATGTACTACTAATCAATCATAATTTTAATTATGATATAGTTTAACAGATATCACAATTATAAATATAACTGTCATTTGTCACAATCAGTTTAATTTG